>BROF01005212.1:40412-77663 GCA_024346535.1 Eptatretus burgeri | reverse complement strand
ACACACACACACACACACACACACACACACCTTTCCAATGTGGAAAAAGGTAATAAACGGGAATTCCTCCAGATTTTTTTGCAGTTGAGTCAAAAGCAGCATCGGCTAAGTGAGTTTGAAAATAACATGAAGTCCTCTTACTCATACTACAATGTCGGGTTCTGAAGTGTCACTTGTAATACCCTCTCCAACCACAACTGGGAACAGAGCTACACGGTACACATTTACGAAGATGATTTGCATTGTCCCCCCTTCGGAACTCCTGGTGAGGGGAGCAACTGAAGTCGCTACAACCTTTGCCTTATGACCCATAGGCCACTTGGCAAGTTTAGTTGGTTGAGATTGCACAAGTAATGACCGTATACACCAACAGACAAACTGACGTCAAAATGCATATTTTAGTGTGATGATCGATTACCAGGACTCGGAGGGCCACACTGGGCCACCATTGCGTTTTGCATGGGGCCACCAAATGACTGACGCCACCTCTGGTTCCAGGAATGTGGTTGCGAGGAGAAAATTGCTACAACATGAAAGCTACTATAAACGTTATTTCTCGGCAGGTAAAACGATCAAAAACGTTCAAGGCTTCTTCCGCAAATGCAGAGTGATAATAATGATGATGACAATTAGAATGGCAGTCCGGAGAGTGCCGGATGAAATTTACGATCTGTATCCAACTGATAGGCCGGGTCTGCACCCCAGCCTAAACCAAAATCTAATCGGCTTGTTCTTATCACCGACCCAACTCATCCACCAAGCGTTGTCATAATCCATCCACAATATTTTGAAATATTGCGCTATATGTCGTTTTTGGTTCTATCTCTAAATGGTGATTAATCACTTGAAAAATTCTCATATCTGGATCATGACCTTCAACCAAAATCGAATCATTTTTGTCCTGGTCACACACCCAACCCGGTCTACCAAGTTTCGGCCAAATCCGTCCACTACTTTGAGATATCTTGCTCACAGACAGACGTGAAACCAACCTCCATCCACTTTTGGTGGTGGAGGTAAATAATACGACATTAATACGTCGATGGACATTTATATGCTTCCACGCACATTCGATGGCAACCCACTATTATGTTTAATATCAATTAAATGGAAAAATTAAGTGACTTGAGAGAACGTGCAAGAGAGAAAAAAATGAATAGAAAAGACATCAGTTATTTCTAAGTCATTATGGTCGACAAAATGATTTTCAAAGGGCACATGACCTTTCACATTCGACCAATTGAACCCCACAAATGAATCAGTTCATATTTGCATTGCAGTCCATACTTGTGCCAAGTTTGATTGATATCCCTTCAGTGGTTTACAAGTTAACGTAATAAAGATTTTCATTTAAAGACCACCTGACCTTCAACCTTTGACATTTTTAGCCCAACATCCAACCAGTTAATCTATTAATTGGAGTCCATACATATGCAATGTATGGTTGAAATCCCTTTCGTGGTTCAAGAGTTATGGTAACAAAAAAAACAGTGCCTTTGGCCTTCAGCTGCAGACGCATAAAACACATGCTGCATGCTTTTTAAAAACTCCTATTCCCTGACAGTATCAGCATAAAATGGCTTTCACATACAATATTTACAAATCAGAAGCAGGTCATACAAAGCTGTGGGAATAAAAAACAAAATTAAGAGCACAGGAATGGAACATGTAAAACTCTAAAAAAAATGGTAGGGCAGAAAAAGCAAGGTAGATACACAAGGTAACCAAAAGGTGGGGGAAGGCAACCAAAATGCAAGTAAACAGAAATATACCCTGACTTTGAAACAAGACATTATGAAGCCAAGAAAAAGAAAAGGGAAAACCCAGAAATAGTATCATGTGGATCCATCAACTCACCTCAAAGAAGTCGCGAAGAAGATCAGATTGTAAAAACATCAAAATTAAGATGACAGTTGGAAGCACGAGCAGAACAAGGAGGAAGATACCTGGAACAACCACCACATGGCATGATGAATCACTGCTTTAACAAAAAAAAAAAAAAAAAAAAAAAACATTTAAAACTTGAGAGTTCATAAAACATGATAAAATCATGTTAAAATCAGTTATTAATGACAGTTTAAATATTTGAATGACAGTTTGGACACGTCTACAAGATAAAATGTTCATCACTTAATATTGTTACGGTTGTGGGGTAGATGGAGGAATTTCATAGCAAAGTTACGATTGTATAGAGTTGCTTGGTCTGTGGACGTGTAGGAGACATCTCGATGTAAACCAAGTAGGGAAACTGTGAGCTTCAGCGTTACTTGTCACCACACAGTGGGTGGTGCTTTGTTCATTTGATCAGGATTCAGGAAAATTTCCCCCAGGATGTAATTTCCCCCTTGTGACCTTTTCCGACGTTTTTGCAATTACAAGTCAGCAATGAAAGAATTGCGTTTTTACAACAACAACAACCATAATAAACATGCTGCACGTCCAAACAGGTGAGAAGCCCCACCATCCCGGATCCGTACCAGCAAATCAAGCCCCCAGGCTTATGATGGGTGAGCGTGACGTGAAGGCGGTGGTGGGGGCATGATCAAAGAGCAGACAAGAGTAGTGAGAGGACATGGTTGGTGAGAAATGTGGCAGGGACAGAGGATCTTGCTTTGCTCCCCTCTCAGCACAATGAAACGGAAACGCAATTCTCGTGTCATGCTGTAAATTTGCCCGCATGCTGGAAAAGGCGCTCGTCATTGACTGTTTGACCGAGTCGTGAAGTGTGTGCATTTGATGAGAGACGAAGTACGTGCCTCGTGGTCTGATCACAGGGCCTCAAGGATCGCCTCGTTGTGTGGTTGAGGAAGGTGGACGATCGTTGTGAGCGAAGCTCGTGTAAGAGCAACATTCAGCAGATTAGTTCACGAGAAGAAGCCGAATGCCGGTTGGTGAGCCCTGGCGTTGAATACCGCCTCATAAATTACCTCATGCATGCTTCCTGCCCAGAGAGCAGCTTAGTGCCATTTTGTGTGCATCTTCCCACGCAGGACGAAGCGGCTCGACCCCAAAGTTCAATAAAGACCATCTCTGGACAAACTAAGTGCCAGAAGAAAGGGAGGATTTTCATTTCTTTCATTTCCCCCTTGTCTGAATTACAATCCTTGTGTAGAGGCGCCTCGACTTTGGGCTTTAATTGACCTCACAATTTATGATTACATTTTGAATTATTACCCTTGCAAATATTTGATCTATTTTCATTAAATCCCCATGTTTACTTTAAGTTGCTGGTGTCTGTGTATCTGTCGTGGGTTCAAGTAAAACCCCTTGCGCTGTGCTTCCGTCTGCTCCGTCAGGTGAGGTCAGGTCAGGTATGAGAGTACGCGCCGGAGCAGTGCCCGCTGTATCCACTTTCCGCCAGGACTCCAGGGGCCTCAGTCTGGCCATCCCCCAGGCAGATGCCTGACCTATCCACATCTCCTTGAGGTGCTGATCAACCTGCTGCAACCACAAGGCACATGGTCAGCCCATTGAACCCCTTCATTCATGAGGCTCCTTCGCTGAGAGAATCTGGTGAGCAGAATCAGCATCAGGAAAACGAGCCACATGTCCATACAGCCGCAGCTGACCATCACGGACTATGCAGGTGACAAATCTCATATGAATCTCTTTCAGCAACTGCTCGTTGGACACAAAGTCCGACCAGTGATAGCCAAGGATTCTCCAAAGAGACCTGGCACCAAAGGAATTAGGTCTCCATCTCCGATCCTTGGTCAGAGTCCAAGTCTCACATCCATAGAGCAAGACTGGAAGCAACAAGGGCCTGAAGACTCAAACTTTCGTCCTCCTGCACAGGTACCGGCAGCACCACACCCATGACGCAGAGAATCCACGACTCCCCAGGCCCGACCCAGACATCTATTAACCACTGGTTCACATCCAGCAGAGACAGGAATATCACGACGGTGAGGATGTTGAGGTCACGGAGAGATTCATTTACCTTGGCAAACAAATCGACAAAATAGCAGCATCTAAAATGTCATTGAAAGCCTGGATCATAGTTTGGACCCAGGAAACCCATAATCCAAGTGGTTGTGATGACTCATTCAGCACCTTGAGGACCCCCAAAAGGATCTCCAGAGTATCCGCAAAGATGACTACATCATCTGTGAAATCAAGGTCAGAGATCTTGACATTCCCAAATGACGCACCGCAGCTTGATCTCTCCGACATCCTTCCCCAGAATCCAGTCCAGACAAGTGCTGAGAAGTGTGGGGGCCAGTACACACCCCTGACAAACTCCAGCAACAACTGGAAATAAGTCGGAGATGGTATCACCACATCTCACAGCACTCTCAGTTCCAGAGAATAGTTCAGACATCAGATTGATCAGTTATGGTGGCACCCCATGAAGACCAAGAATCCACCAGCCGGCATCCCATTTCACTGAATCAAACACTTTGCAGAGATCAACATTGGCTGAAACTCTCATCTGCGTTTGGTGAGGATACGAAGGGCAAGGATACAGTCAATCGTTGACCTCTTTGGTGGAAAGCCTGGCTGCTCTAGGGCGCTGGTGCTCAAGCAGATGGTGGAGAACCCCATCAAGAATTATCCGAGCAAAGACCTTGCTCGGCACTGAGATCAGCATCCCACTCGGTAGTTGTTGCAGTCCTGGCTATCATCCTTCCCTTTCCAGAGAGGGACAATGAGGCCCCTCTTCCAGTCAGTTGGGATGATGCCTGTGTTCCAGGCAGAGCACAGAACTGCATGCATCGACACGAGTACAGCATTTAAACCAGCCTTGAGAAGTTCAGCATGGACGCCACAGATCCCAGGAGCATTGGCCCATTTCAACCGGTTCACCTCAGCCTGCGTTCCCACTAACAAAAGTGGATCACAGTTGAATGGAAGGTCAGCAATTGGGATAGTAACACCCCTGACCTCCAACTCAACAGCTGTTGGATCAGCCAGGTACAGCCGCTCAAAGTAACCGGCCCAGCGGCCCTTCACTTCGGACTCCTCTGTCACAAGCCCTCCAGCCTCCACTCTAACTGCAGTACACCAAGGGATGGGCTTGGAGGAAGGCAATGAGAAAATTCCCCTGTAAGCAGCATGAGAATCACTTGACCACATGCGATGCTCTACCACCTCACAGATTCCTTGCATATCTGCCGCCTTGTCCACCCTCAGCGCATGTGCAGTTTTACTCCCTGAACACCTCAACTCTGCCGTTAAGTCTGGCAATGTGACTCTGGTCAATGGTATCCAGTGTCCCATGAGAGACAAAATTCTTCTTTGCCCTACGGTGAGTTCCAAGACATCCACCGGCAAATCAAGGATGGTGGTCTTGAAGGCACTCCACAACTCTTCAGGATTCCCCAAATCACACAGACCCCCAAATCCCTACTCAACCTGTTCGCAAACTCCTCAGCTGCCCTCTCATCCCTGAGCTTTCCAACATCCAGCCATGGGTGGGATGGTACCATTCTCGCAGATTTAAGCTGCAACCTCAGTTGCGACCACAAGCATGTGGTCGGTATTGAGGAACTGAGCACTCTGGTACACCTTTCAGTTCTTGATCATCCTCCATCGACCATCGAGCACATGGTCAATCTCTTTTGCCACCCCACCAGCATTGGAATACCAAGTCCAGCGATGAGCCTGTGCACGCTGAAACCATGAACCAGCCACCTTAAGTCCATGACTTCTTGCAAAGTCAAGGAACTTAATGCTATTATGGTTGACAGTTCAAGACCCATGGGGATCAACACACGTCTCATAACCATCCCTATCAACTCCAGGCGATGCTTTGAACCCCCCCCCCCCCACACACACACACACAAAATGAGAGAAGTATCTCGCCTGGGCCACTGATCAACCACAGACTTGAGTGCGGCATAGAATGCATCCTTCACGGTGAGAGCACTCGCCTCAGTCGGAGCAAATAGAGACCAGATAAATGACACCCAAGGAGCGACGCATCCTTGGTCTCATAATACGCTTGTTGATCAGTGTTACCTCTCTTACCATTAAAATCAGCAAAGCTACAGCAACTCCTTGGGCATGGTAACCAGAGCGACCAGACCAATTGTAGGTGTAACCACCTGCCATGATCTCGCCACTATCCATTCTCCGAACCTCAGAGAGTGCTGCAATACTGTTGTTCAAATGCATGAGCTCATATGATAACAGACAGGTGATCATCCTCTGTTTGGGATAGGACATTCCAGGCACCCACCCGAAGGGACCGCCTCAGGTTAACCAAGGAGACCACCATCTGGTGGACAACACCTCAGCACCACCCCGACACACATTACCGCAATATAACCCATGAAGGTTACCCCGTGGTTTTCCTATTATCAAAGAGTGGGGGTCCCAAAGGATTTGCCCCAATCCCATCATCCGGTGAGCTGCCCGGTGGATTGCAGCTGCACAAGATGTCCTCCTGTTGCAAGCCGGACTTCAGTGGCGAGAACGACCGCCAGGTGGGGGAAGTTACGTCGTCTCCCACCAGACTCCCGGAATTGGAGGCCGTCGCTCACGGATAATTCCGTGAGGTAGCAGGTCGCTTAACCGCCCGTGGACACTAATATCTCAACCGCGTAGCGTAGGGTCTTTTTGTCTAGAACCAATTTACCTAATTAACCACGCTGTGTCGTCTACCGGGGAACCACACCCTCGGTATGCCTTGCCCGAACCTGATCACTCTACCAACTACGGTAGAGTACCAACTACCAACTCCGGATCGGATGCAGCCGAGCGGAACTACCAAGGATATACCGGCTATAATGAACAGATTATCGGGGATAAAGACCCGGCCAAACTCAGATCCGAACCATGCTGGACCAATGAAGGAAAAGACAAAAATGAACTGAACATTTCTGCAATAATTTATTTACAATCAACTTACAAAAGGAGGACACAGAGAAGACTTACGTGGGAATAAAACACGCAAGATTTACAACGATCAAATAAAAACACTTGTGCAATTCTACTTAAAGACGGCGCCACACACTCAGACGAAAATAAACCCAGACGTATGGCCAAGGACCTTTTGCAGCCAGAGGGAGGTGAGCTGAGATCACAGTTCTTTCGGGTACCTGAACGTTGGAGGGAAGGGATGCTCCGTGGTGCGGCACCTGCCAATGGTCGTGCAGCTCGGTCCACAGCCGCCCGCGTGGAGACCGTGTCTGCGAAGGAGCCCGGGTCGAGTAGAGCGGAGTCCAAGGTGGGGATCAGGGCTGCAGACAGGACCCTACGAGAGACCCGGTCAAGGTAGGGTCGAGGTCTTCCCAGCTCTCTCACACGCGAAACGAACGACCCCCAAAGAGTGCAACCACTCCATGACCTTCCTCCTTTCTCCTTTCTTTCGGTATCAGCCAACGAACTGTCTCACTCCAACGCTCCGCTCAAGACGACTCACTTTCCAGCTCACTCTCAAGACGACTTACTTTCCAGCTCACTCTCAAGGACGACTCACTTTCCAGCTCAGCAAACAACTCTGAATGAATGGTGTCACAATTTATAGATCTCCCTTAGCGAAGAGGGGCCTTGGTGAAGCCGACGTCACTGTTCGCCCTGATTGGATGGGGCTTCCATGAGGCCGTCCTTTCTGGGCAGGGTTTCGGCCATACCGGGAAGCCCGCCCACTCCGCGTGTCCGGACTCGCCAAAAAGATACGACACAGAGATTCTGCCTCGATAAGTGAGTCGACGGTTCGGCGAGTAGGCGAACACGTGCTTGTTCAGCCCATGTGAGAGCAGCAAGTGAGCTGAAGGTGCAAGCAGGCAGAGGGTACCTTGGGTCGTCGTGGATGGGATATAATGATTTATTAATCCAACTAAAAAATCATTGCAACGCACCCCAATGTCTTCCCACTACACACAAGGAGGGGTTCTATCTGCACATATACTTAATGGAATAACTGACTTCGGGACAACTGCATGTTTGTATGCATATGGTTCCGAGAACCGTAACAAAATATATATATATATATATATATATATATAATTTTAAATTTTTATTGCAACAAGCAGATACCTGTCTAAGATGGGTATGGGGGACAGGACGGATCACAATACTCGGTTACGGTAGTTTCTTTGGATGTTTTGCACTGCATTCAACAGCTCAGTTCATATTGGTGGCATGTCTGGGTGCCCACGGTTGCGTTTGAGACTGGTCGCTTTGGAGTGTTGGCCTTGACACATTGTGCCGGATGAGTAACCCGAACGATTTGACATATTCATCGTTTCTATATTACCTCCATCAACAGATTAACAACATGGCATAAAAGTCGTGAATGCCGAGTTGAAAAAAACGCCCTAAACTCATGGACTTAGTTAATTAAAACATGTCGTCTAGGACCCGGCCATCGGTTTTCCGCCGAACGCTACTAATTGTGACGTCATCGATTCCCTCTTAGAAAATCCTATCTATATTCGATTTTTAAAATCTGCTATCACCTGCGTAAATACATGGAACATATAGTGTGAAGATTTCGGAAGTATGAACAGAATCTGTTTGGAGAAAAGTGTGTTAGAAGTTCCAGGCTTATGCCCATTATATTATTATTGTGATGTCTACATTTTTGACTGCCACCGACCTAACTCTATATTTTCTCGAAGCCAAGGAACCTAACCCCCTTATTCCATGGGAAATTGGTTTAACTATTGTGGTTTTGAATATCATGGTAATTTTCCACAAACGTAACCCCGTGATATTTAATAGTTTACTGCAGTCAGACCACATGTGTGCGCTATTCGCTGACCACGCATATTCATGGGCCATAAAGTGTGACCTGCTTCGACATTCGCGCTTCAGGTATTCGTGGTTTATTATTATTATTTTTAACACTTCAGGACTGGTCTCCTTTAACCACTTGGGGAATTGGAAATCTGCCAACATCACAGCATGACATTAAAATGATGCAAAAACAGATCATCTTAACTACAGCCTAATTCGCTTACTGCACTTCCAATCATCAGCAAGGTCATGGAATCCATCATCACAGTTGACATAAAATCATTCCTTTTCTCCAACAGCCTCATCTCACATCATCACTTCCGATTCAGACCAGGTCATTCTACCTTGGACATGCTGCTTCTACTCTCCCAACAATGGTGGAGGTCCTCAATATCAGACATGAGATCAGAGCCATTTCTCTGGACATATCTGGAGCTTTTGATACAGTCTGGCATCTAGCCTTGCTCTCCAAACTCTGCGTATGTGATCCAAGTCCAACTTCACTCTTGAATTACTGACTTCCTCCACTCGCGTGGACAACATGTGGCTCTCAAAGGAACCCTTTCATCTCCTCTTCCTGTCAAGGCTGGACTACCCCGAGGCAGTGTTTGAGGCCCCCAAATTATTCCTAATCTTCATCAATGATCTCACTGACTAGAAAATCCTCTTCATCTCTATGCTGATGACTCCAATATCTGCCGTGACATCCCTCATCCTTCTGACAGACAGGCAGCAGCCTCTTCCCTCTCCTCAGACCTCGACAAAAATCACAAACTGGTCAAACACAATTTTGCTGATGTATCCATATTGTCCAACCTTTGCGTTTTCCCTAACCCATCATCATTACCTGCATCCCTTGTTTGTCCATCTCTGACTACTTTCTCCCTCCACCATGCTGTTGGTGCTTCCCCTTTCTCCTGCTGTTCCCTTTGTTATGTTGTGTCCTGATTTGTTCTGTTATCACTCTTCCACGAGCCGAAACCATGTAATTAAAAATAAATAAATAAAAAAGTCCGACATTGAGGCATTTTTCAGGAACATATCCGCCGCGAATAGCGGGGTCCAAAAGTACTGCAAAACTGGAGGTTATTGGAAGTAATAAGAAGGCAATGCGTGTTCTACAGTGTTTAAGTATATAATTCAATTGAAATAAAATAATGACAGTAAAACTCATAAACAAATTCATTCCGGAATTTACCGCTGTCAATTGATTTACCACCATCCATTACACCACCCGATCTAACATTAGTTATTCGTGCCTGTTACATGTGTACTTTATGATGTCCTTAAAAACAGTAAGTTTCCTGTTTGGAATGGTTTTCAATTTTGTTTGATTGCTATGCAGGCAGAGTTAAAAAAAAAAAAAAAAAAAAACCCTCACTCCTCTGCACATATGCGATCGGGCCGAATTTGGAGACAAAGTACCGTAAAATGGCAGGTTTGTTTTTCAATTCAAGTTCAATATACAGCATAACATTCAATTTAAATAAGGTGTTCCTCAATCATAAATTGACGTTTGTAGACAGACGGACAGATATGAAACAATTGCTTAACCCTGCTTTTCGTTTCGCGTGCGAGGAGTAAAAATACAAAAATTAAATTGTGGTCTGTGCAAGTCCCCAAAGGGCATGATCATCAGTACCGTATTTTGAGGTGGATAAACCGCACCTTTTGATCAGCAAAAAGTGGTAAAAGTTGGGGGTGCGGTTAATACATGGGTATAGAAAAAAAAATTCAATCGGTCTGAAAAACGATCAATGCTGAATTCAATTACATTCCAAAAGAACACTTTTGGAGTAGTCGGAACTGCTGTTAAGTTCAATTCTGTCGTTAAAATTTTTAAATTTGGTTCGGGTTAAGAGTTTGCACAGCATTTTATTAATCGTGTGTGGAAATCAAATAAGTCATGCTCGGAAACGTCCAGAGATGCCGGAGTTTAGGTGTGTGACGTATATAGAGCCTGGAGGAGGAGGAGGAGAAGGAGAAGGAGAAGGAGAAGGAGAAGGAGAAGGAGAAGGAGAAGGAGAAGGAGAAGGAGAAGGAGAAGGAGAAGGAGGAGAAGGAGAAGGAGAAGGAGGAGAAGGAGAAGGAGAAGGAGAAGGAGGAGAAGGAGAAGGAGAAGGAGAAGAAGAAGAAGAAGAAGAAGAAGAAGAAGAAGAAGAAGAAGAAGAAGAAGAAGAAGAAGAACAACAACAACAACAACAACAACAACAACACCTGATCTCACATCAAAAGAAGAATTATTCACAACAGCTGGAGTCCAATAACGGAGCAATCACCTCAAATAAGCTTGTGTGGCAAGCTTCTCTCGTATGTCATGTTCAAGAGGAAGACAATGTCTAAAGACAAGTTTCCAGCCAGTGTCATTGTTCATGCACAGAAGGGGTGGATAGACGAGGGACTTGGCGTGGTGACATGCATCATTTTCGCCATGAACATCTGGTGCAGGTAGAATTAATCCACCAAGTTTGTTCAGTTGTTCCTTATGTGCTGATGCTATGCTAGCAAATGCTGGATAACAGGGTGTGGTTTAAAACTAGGAACAACCAATCAATCCCGAGTGATATTCTATACGAGAGCAGGAAATTTATTTAAAAGGAAGAAGAGGAATCTCACAAGAGCGAGGAGCCACGTGGGTGAAGTTTTAAGAAGTACCAGTGCTGCTCGGTTATTTTGGTTTCCGTTGGTTCTCTTCATTCTACCTGGTTCTCTTCGTTTTCTCTCGTTTCCATCAGCTGCTCCTAACTTGGTTCCCATGGATTACTCGCATCAACTAGACAAACTTTCTTACTTTGCAAGCCTTTGTATTCGACAGCTGTATCTCGCTGGAACCACCACAGACGAACTTTCCGATTTCACAGACTTGGTATTTTCATCAGTTGAAAATCAACATTTTATGACATAGTTCCCACCAGGATTTCCCACCCAAATTCCGAGGAGCATTGGCCACGTGCATCTTGGTTGAACTTTCACCATTACTCACATCACTACATTGGCTGAGCATCATGTTGACTGGGAGACTGTCGGCGATCATCGGGAGGATGAGAAAGGTCCACCTTCCGGTGATCTGCGGCTGGATCGTCAAGGTGTGCGAGGAGATACCGTCGGATATGATCAAGCGAGTATTTCTGAAATGCTGCACCTCCAACAACATGGATGGCACAGAGGACGACATTTGGGGGGGGGGGGAGGATGAGGCTGCAAATGATGGTGAAAGCGACGTGGACTTGCTCGACTCTGATTCGGACAAGGAGTTATGTGCGGTATTCGGGAAGTTAAGCATGTTCAAGGATTTTTTTGGGTTAAGCTGAAAAGCTTCATCAAACCCAAACGGGCTTTTTCAGGGCCACAAATACACAATAAATATGCATGATACCAGTATGAATCCCTTTTCTTGGAACAACAACAAAAAAAATCCTCTTTAAAATATTAAAAAAATAAGAAAGAAAAAAACAAAACTTCTTGGTAGCCTCTCGTCTCTCTTCAACTTCTTGAAAATGAGAATAAGACTGTTAGATGAAATTGAGCGGACTTGGGAGGAAGCAAGTTGATACCTCCGTCACTTTGTTCCGCACAAAGTTAATGTACAAACGTATTTAGATCGAGATCAGAAGATTAAATAATCAACATACTCATTTCTTTTCAGGGTTAAAAACAGGGATGCAGTTAATACACCAGAAAATACAGTACTCACAATTACGACGAATAGGCTGTCGGAATGGTGGGCCTTTCGAGAATGAGAGTGCACCAAAAATGTACTGGAAGCTTGAAACATAGAACAGTGTCGTGTTTTCAAATGTTCTGATGCTATCACCCAGATGCATTTGAGTGGAGTTGCTAACATTGTTTGAATCCATGCTCTGATTGCTGCAGACACTGCGGACAGCAGGGGAAGACAATGTCATTGTTAACAGGGCATCAAAAATGACTGCATAATCCGGTAAACACTTTTCATCTCAACTTTGCCAGTTTAGATGATGAAAGGTGCTTCGATTTTGTTTTGCCTTGATGTGCACTTCTGTTCAACCCTTGTGATCTTTTTTTTTTTTTACTTTTACAAGGGGCAGTCACAACAAGTCACCTTAAAATGGCGATATAAATTTGAGAATGTAATGTGTGTAGTTGTAGGCAACATGTTATATTGTTGAAGATTCGGCGGCACTTAACAGCACCGCCATCTCAGGGGTTATAACGCCGGCTAGTTCGTCACAGGTCTCGGGTCACGCACCTCAGATCACGATACCAAAGTACACATGGGCCGTACCAGTTGGGGAGATAGACCCCGGCTACAGACTGGGTTTGATCAGAGACCGAGCGAAGTCTGCCAGTCCGTAGCCCGTTTGGTTTTAAATACGAATCGAGCGATTGTTCCTCAGCACGGCACAAATAAATTCAAGGCGGCAACCTTCGTATGAATCAGCCAGATTTATTGGGGACACATCGGGGAACACGACACAAGCAAAGCATTCACGACAATGTTATAATTCATCTATAACCCGCTCTTATCTTGGGAGCTCCAGATACAGGTTTCAAAGGGAGCCCAAGCAAAATAAACCTTAGGCCTGGACAACATGCATACAAGACACGGAGTACTTGGTGGTGTCTCATGGATGAGAGGAAAAGTGTCGAAGGCACAAATGCGGCTCGTGACAAGCCAATGTCAACGAATTTGAGCGCCCAGCTTGAGCATGCAGCGGGGCAAGATGGCGCTCGTACTCCTATCGGCACCGCTCGCGCATGCCGCGTGGCAAGATGGCGGTGATGACGTCTTTTTGTCGGCACAGCTCATGCACCAGCCTCGGCGCATCCAACCCCTGTAAGGTCGATGGCACAGGAGAGTAAGATCTATGATGTGTTCCAGCTGGTTTCTCACAAGGTCCAGCATGCGAATCCAGGACTGGCCTGTACACCAGACCAGGCCAAATCTGGGTGTTGGGCTCCGCAGGCGGATCGACGGGATGAAAAGACGTGGTCCAGACAGGCAGGGAGAAAGGACAGTCAGAGGCCCCGTGGCTGGCCTCAGGATGAACCTGGGGACGACCTGCACGCTGGATCCATCGCCAAGGAGGAACAGCTCGTCGAGTCACTCCTCATAAAGCAGATCGCAGACTGACAAAGCAGTTCCTTCCTTGCCTTTCAGGGCGGGCCTCTCGGAACACCCCTGGGGACCCGTGATTGGTCCATCGTTCGAGTTTGCAGCAGCTCTCCGCCAATGAGTTGCTGACACGTCCTGTTGACTGACTGTTTGGGCGCTGAGTGGGGGCTCGTTAGAAGGGGGGAAGGAAAAAAAGAAGGCGCCTCTCGGTACACCACCACTGTATGAACACTGGACAGCCTGCTACACCTTCCGATACACATGTAACGTCCGATTACCAAACAACCTGGCCAAACATGCATTTAAGGGGGGATCTGGGCTAATCACATATTTAAATATAAGGGTATGTTCTTTTGAACATATGAGTCCCCTAGGACCACCAGGTGACACCATGAATAGATACACAGCGGAAGATGCTGCCGCTAGGCGAGTAGATGTCTAGCAGCGTCATCATGGTTGGCGTCTCGCAATATAATATATTAGCACGATTAAAAATACGGTTTTTTCCTCACATCTTCATGTCTGTCAAAAAACCAGTGTCAAGGTGCACAACTACAGTTCATAACCTATCCATTGAGGTGTTTTTCGCCCCCCCCCCCCGCTTTCCCGTTTTCACGCCACTGTCCACACAAAATTCATCAATCAATTCTATGCAGAGTCTGGCAGACTCAATAACCCACTAAGGGCCCATTTCCACAACAATATATCTCTGGGTAAGAGTCATGTTTTGCCTATTTTCGATCTGGCAACATTGAGTGCATGACGTCAGTGGAGCAGTTCCAAGATGGCGGCTCCCTTATAAGCATGCACCAGGGAGGAGAAACGTTCTGTCATGGGAAGTGAGAGTGTGAAACCCAGTGAAATCCATCGCAGAATGAAAATGCAATATGGTGGTGCATGTTTATCACTGCAGCAGGTGTACGACTGGGACAGGAATTTTAAAAGTGGAGTGTTCAGTGTGGCAGATGCTGCTCACTCAGGCTGGCCTCACACAGCCGACTCACGAGAAATGGTTGCAGGAGGTGTCTCCATAGAGAAATTAACGGACTCGGATCAGGGGTGTAGGGAGAGACCCCCCCCCCCCCAGTGTTCCTCCAAATTATGAGTTATTAAATTTTATTTCCAACACGCGACATGGCCAGCCAAGACGAGCTGAGCCAGGTGGGTAGTGAGGGAGATGTAAATGTAGAGTTAGTAGAATCTACGGCCCAGGACGGAACCACCGTGCAGGAACTTTTCCCACAACCGAACCCAGGGTCCGTAATGGGCATAGTGGGAGAGGCGGCGCAAGAGCGCCCACTCCGTCAAATTTCCTCCCCGATTTCTGCCGGTTCCGCAAACCATCATGGCGGATCGGCTTCGTCAGGGCAGGTGACAGCGCAGCGGTTTATGGAGTTCATGAAAAAGTTCGAACAAAAGTTGGACGAGAATATGCAAACATGGGATGCGTTTTTCAAACGGATGAGGACGAACACGCTAACACAGCAGGGTGAAATGCAGAGCATGGGGTTGAGCCTGCAGGCAGGCACGAAGGAGGTGAGTGACGAAACACAGACAATGGAGCGCAAGATGGTGACACCACGTGGCAGTACGATCGAACCAACGAGAGGGAGTGTGGAATGTGTCGGTCCCGCGATGGAGACGGGTAAGGTCGGGACAACGAGTGACTTGTTCATTTATGAAGAGACTGAAACGTGTAGGGTGAGACACGAGGGGATGACGGAGGAAACAAAAGAGGTGACGGAGAAATTAAACGAGGTAGAGGTGACTACGACAAACGCGGATAATTAATAAAAGAAACAAGCCGGTAGGTGGCGATGAGTCGCCGAGCATGGAAACTCTAAGATATAGAGCAAAATGGATGTCATATTGCGGATGGGAATCAACTTAAGATTATGCATATCAAATCTCATCCAGTTACATCTGATAACTAATCGGTATCCATTTGAATGAAAAGTACCGAAAATGCGGTTTGAAATCGGAAATCCCCAAAGTTTGAGGGGGTGCTGTGGGTGAACAAAGATCTAAATCGAAAATCCGGCTCGATGGTTTGTGCACAATGTATTCCAGACGTTTAGTGTGAATTTTCATGACCATCCGACCATAACCCTAGGAGGAGTAGCATTTGGCGCGAAGGCACCTCCAGCTCTCGCATATTATCAATTTTTGCACGAATTGCCCTTTGACCCCTGACCTAAGCGAAATCGGTCAATATGTCCAGGGCAAAGTTGTAGTACTCATTGAGTACCATGAACCTGCAAAGTTTCATTCGTATCGATGCACTCACCTGGTCGCTAGGGGGCCTTCAATTTTCGTCAATTTTCGCGCATACTCAAATTGTAGGGGGCGCTGCGGGTAAAGTATTCTATATATCACAAAAACCTGAATATATTTGATTGAGCATCACCTGTAGATCATTCGTGCCAAATTTCATAACCCTACGTGGGATAATGGCTTTCAGAATTGATTTCGCGTGAACGGTACCGATTTTGAAGGTTTTTCGGTTGTTGCTTGGGAACCAAAGCGTCCCCAGCAACCATCACAATTTCCAAAGCACTAGGTCATAAGATGTACCTACCACCCGAGTTTGGTCAAAATCCGCCCACGTTTACTACTAATTATGCTGATGACAAACGAACAAACATCCAAACAAACAGACAGAATTACTGACAATAAGGGTCATCTATTTCGGCGACCCAATAAAAGGAGAAACAAAAAAACACGAGGAGACGACGAAGGAAATAAAAGTATTGCCGACGCGAGAGATAGACAGAGTCGAGAATGAATTAAATAAAACGAATTTAAAAACAGAGACAGAAACGCAGGAAGTAAAGAAATTAAAAGAGACAGCGGAAATAGAAACGGAGACGCGGGAGATAGAATAGGTAGACGAGGAACAACAGGAAGCTAAAAATGAACACACACACGTAGAGGCAGGGAGGGACAATAGTGTTGAGCTGGGGAAATGTTTTGTGACCCGGTGCGAGCAGCAGGATAGCCTCCTCCAGGAACGAGGGGAGACACTATGCCCCCTTGAAGCGGATCACGACCGGTGAGTTCGGTCGCACCGTGCGAGGTTGAGGGGATGAGTGCTGTTAATGGGTGCACGCGCAGCTTGGGGGGTAAAGAGACCCCGGGACCCGTTGTGGTAGCGCGAATCCCCAGCGTGATTGTCCCGGTGTGCGTGGAGCGAGCGTGTTGAAACGTGCGCGTAGTGCAAGTGTCATGGCGTGCGTGGGTAAAATGGCAAGCGTGAGTGCATGCGGGGAGTTGAAACGTGGACGGTTTCAGACGGAAGATGGGTGTGGCAAGCCTTTTGCGCCGTGTAGAGTTGATTTTGTTACCACGCCGGGTTCACACGACGGCGTGTGCGAGGTCCGTGGCGCACTTCGCGCACGGCCCGCACGCATGCGCCTTCGCGATCTGTCCAGAAATGTTCCACGTCGGACACAAGCCGGCCACGTGGACGGTTAAAATGTAGGCGGGTGTCGGGGGAATTCGGCAAACGGGGGTTCCCATGTGCGCGCGGGCACGTGCCCAGGGCATCACGTGCTGCATACCGCGTGTTCTGTTCGCGGAGCGGGTTTCCGGGACGGTACGCGCGTGCCAGCCTGCACAGCAAACTGCGCAGGCTCAGCGCGTGGGTGACATCATCAACCTGGACCTCGTGGCACGAGCGCCGAGGAAATGGCGCACGTCGTCCCGCGTAGGGAATTCCCCGCGAGCAAGCACTGTGTGGAAGGTGCAGAGTGACGTCATGGCTGCACGTATCGCCCATTGGAAGGGACGTGGCATCGCCCAGAAGGACGAACGGGCGTGCTGTAAACCGCCACCATGGCGTTGCAGG
Organism: Eptatretus burgeri; assembly: GCA_024346535.1. NCBI lineage: Eukaryota > Metazoa > Chordata > Myxini > Myxiniformes > Myxinidae > Eptatretus > Eptatretus burgeri. The sequence goes on along the minus strand of BROF01005212.1, from coordinate 60,036 downwards.
AAAAAAAATCCTCGCTTCAAGTATACGGCCCTGCAGGATGCGGTGGACATCCTGTGATTATTTGGGCATAGGAGCACGAGCTAGTGGGATGGGTTAGTTTAGTTAGACCGGCTTCATGGGGACATGGGTTGTTCCTCATGAGCCCATGGAATGGGTTAGTTCAAGGGATTTAGAATAGATTTAGAATGGATGTTGGGATTTTTGGAGAAGGTGACAGACATGGAATGTGTAGTGGGGACGTAGCTTAGCTACGTAGAGTTAAATGGAACGTGCACTAGACTAAAGGATGATGAGGGACCACAAGTTAGTTAGGGGAATTCAGTGAGGAGAATGGCAGTGTGGAGTGATGTGACTTGAAAAGAGAAAAAATGTACTTGAATGGGTGATGGCCAGCGGGCCCAAGTGTGAATGGAGCGAATGTGCAATGCATGGTGCGATGAATGATTGGGGGAGGAGTGATTCCCACCCAAGGGACCTCGGGGTCAGTTTAATGTTAGTTAGGGGGTTAGTCAACTTTACCAAAAAGGGGGTCGTTTTGTTGGTGTTGAGAGAAGGCACGAAACCCATTTGGAGGGGTGCAGGAGTTCATGGACCGGCTGGGAGCGTGGCTGTTGAAAGGTGAGTACCGATTAGAGGGCACCCCAGGCACCGGACGAGTCGGCCAGAGTAGGCCAAGGGTCCACGGGACCGGGATAGTGTAGTGGGCACGGGCGTCCCTAGGAAAGGGACCAAAAGCGCCAAAATGCCACGTGGGCATCGAAGAGGGGCAATGCTGGGAAAGGCAACCCCCCGCGTTCATAGGGAACTGCTAGGCTCGGAGACAGCCCCAGGGCCCGGGGGTGACGTAGTTATAGTTTGGCAGAGGGGGAATCCCTGCCAGTTGAGCCACGCTGCCCAGCCACGAAATTGTGCGAGGGCACGAGTGAAAATTTGAGGGCGAGGCCCAAATTTATAATGGACACCAACGCAGGCAACGGGAATCATGGTTTTTAGAACCGATAGTTTAAAGTGACGCGTTTTGGAAAGCCCCAGGGTAGATTAAGGTTTAATAAAAGGTAGGATAGTTAGGAGATGTACCCCTTCACACCATCCATCCCTTCGCTCTGGGTAGGCCACTGGACTCACTGTGGAGAAGACTGATAAATTATGTGGGAAGCCATTCTGAGGCTTCGTTGGGTTTCAAGACAGGATGCTAGTTTCTTCCCTATTCCCCTCCAAAAAATGGAACGTAGGGGTTGGGAATAGAATGACATGATAGGTTAGCCGGACAAGGACGATAAAGGGGCTTAGGGAGACGAATTATAAGGAAAAATAATAAAAGAGAAAAAATAATAGAAAGGGGCTAAATTTGTTTTGTGTTGCAAATTAAGGGAGTGGGTATGGACAGAGACAGGCAAAGGCGATAGGTTGGGGGAGACACTAGGGTAGGTCTGAGCCCGCCTTCGGAGCAGCCGGCACCACCGCACTCCCACCACAAACCTCATTGAATGAGACCAGAGGCCGGCCAGCTTCACCTGCCGGACTGTTGTGCTGAATCGCCTGTTCAGCATGGCCTTCCCTTGCCTTGCCTGCCTGCCTTTGCCATAGCCCCATGCCTGCTACTCTATTTTGCATTTTCCCCCTGCGTCAGCAACCATCACCATGTGTGCTAGGATCGCCAGTGTTTTTGCGAGACTGCCCTGCTGGCAGCCACACCACGGGGACTGCATTGAGCAGCCCGTGCACCGTGCTTTGTATCTTCCATCCAGCCCATCCATTCATTCATTTGTGTTTTTGCATCTTCCATACACTGCATCTTCCATCCAGTTCATTTCAGGGAGGAGCCACGGACTGCATTGGGCAGCCGGCTACCTTCCTGTTCCTGCACAAGGGAGCCAGAGACTGCATTTGGGCAGCCTGGCTACCACCCTTTAAATGGCCTGTGGAATGGCATACGGCATGCCGGGTTAGGGTGAGTTGCCTCCAGCAGCTGAAGACTAAGAAAGAGAGGGGGAAAAAAGAGGGACCTTTTGAACAGGCCCTGAAGACGTCTGACCTTCCAGCTGTGGAGCACTCACCCTCACATAACTATTGACTAACTATGCCATGCCTTCTTTCCTCCAGATGCCAGGTCCTGGGCCATGGTTAGTGTAAATCAGGTGTCGGCAACCTAAACCAGGCCGCGGGCCACTGGGCCACGTTTGGGCCACCTCGCGGGCTGCACCCCCCTCCCAACCTGAAAAAAATAACAAACACACCTAAAATCAATGATAATAAATGTAATTGTAAATTGAACCTTAAGACATGCAGTAATCACAATGTGAAACAATTAATGTGAAGGCTGGTGATTCTTTGATGCAGACAGAGAGTCAATGTCCGGCTTGATGAAGGAGGAGGCCAGGAGGAGGACGTCTTGAAGATGAGCGTCTGTAAGCTGTGCTCTCGTCTTGTTCTTCGTCAGCTTCATGCGACTGAACAGCTGCTCGCAAGGGTATGTGGACCCAAACAATGAAGCTAAGCGCAGGGCCTCCCTAACAAGAGCCGGGAAAGCATGGGAGGCTGAGAGCGAGTGTCAGAACTTCATTGGCGACAAAAGAGCAAACTTTGCGCGGTGGCTCTCTGAGCACTGGAGCTCAATGAGCTCCAGCTGAAGGTTGTCAGCCACATCCACAGAATCCACATCAAAGGGAGCGGAGAAAAGAATATATGTGGAAGAATCATATGTCCACATATGTTAAATTTGCCGTCGGTTCAGAAAAATGTTTCGCGGGCCACAACTAATGGAAATCCGGACAAGGCGCCGCGGGCCGCAAGGGAGCAGCTCGCGGGCTGCGTTTGGCTCGCGAGCCGCAGGTTGCCGACCTCGGGTGTAAATAGATAAGTAAAAATTGTAAATACGTTGAAGCTCACCTGCATGTTTGTCGTAGCGCCGGCAATATAGTTAAGTTGGCTGAATGAGTCTGTGTGAGATTGTTTAGTTAGTTATGCAGCGCAGGTTTTTTTTTGGAACATGTATAAAGAAATGTCGCACTCAAGGATCCATAGGTAAAACGTACTCGGGGAAAAACTTACACATGCTGGTCACACTAAAATTTGACAACTCGGGACGAGTCTGTAAAAAGGGGAGGGGGTAGTGTTACGAATTTGGAAAGCTATCGCACTCAACATCCAGGTCCTTCAGATCAGTTATATCAGTAAGTACATGATTTATAGATAGCTCCCTCCCCGAGTCTAATGGGTAATTAAATGTTCCTGCGCTGTGAAGTTATTTTAATAGTCAGGTTTGCTTTCCGTTTATTTTTCCACCACCGACCTCACCGCATCGCCCTCGCCTCGCTTCCTTCACCTCGCTCTGGCCGACGTCAGGGGTGGGCGGAGCCCTGCAGAGACATGTTGCTCAGCTTCCTGTGCCAGGGGCGGGTGCAAGTGATGTCACCACGCCACCTGGCCAATCGGAGAGTTTGCCGTCCATTTTGGCCAATGGGAGGGATGATGAGGGCGCATGAGCAGAAGGTCGTCCGGGTGGAGAGGGCGGAGTTGCGAGAAGGCGCAGAAATCATGTATAATACCCCCCTCAAAGCGGGGGGTATAATAATAGGCGCGGTCTGCACGCGTTCTGTTCTGGGTCTGGCGCGGTCGTCGTTCCCCTGTCGTTCTGGTTCTGGCAAGAGGTGCGCGCTGTGGTCGCTCTGGTCCTGGCAAGGTGGTTGTGCACACGTTCCGGAGGGAGCCAGCCAGCCAAGAGGAAAGGAGGGCGCTCCCATTGTAGTCATCTCCTCCATCGCCTCCTCTTCCACGCGATCGCGAGCCTGGGTGATCACTTCGGTTCACCTCGGCCGGCTGCGGTTGCGCGCGAGTCCCCGGCGACCGGAGCTCTTGGAAGGCGGGATCGTCCAGCCACGCGTTCGCGGACAGGTAGCCAGCCATCCTGGTCCTCAGCTCCCCTGTCCTCTGAGCTGAAGGCTGAATAAAGGCTCTAGCCACAACTTTTCGTGTGTGTGTGTGTGTGTGTGTGTGTGTGTGTGTGTGTGTGTGTGTGTGTGTGTGTGTGTGTGTGTGTGCGCGTGTGTCAGTGGGCTTGTCTGTAAGTAGCAAACTGCATAAATGTTCACCTTACATTTCTTTTAATCGGTAAAACTCCGCTCTTACGTGCTCCCCCAATTCCACCCCCCCACCCATTATTGTTGAATAAATGACCCAATTATTAAGTGTTTTCAGCTCGTTCGTGTCCATTACTGCATTGGTTGAGCGTGTCGCGTGCTGAGGAAATTAGCAGGCCATTGTGCCGCAGTAACGGAATAATCGGACCGACGGAACTTGGCGATTAAAACCGCTCGGCATCGCACATGGAACGAGCTCGCAAAGCGGCTCGGTTTCGTAAGGGTTCCGTCGAGGGTGTGAAGACTCTGTAGATCGCCACATGGTCTCGAGGTATTTTGAGATTTGGCAAATAGCCCTGTACCACGTGGTGGAAACGACCCTTCACGGTTCAAAAGGCACCCGTACTCTTCGGACTTTTCCGAAACAGTACGATCTGAATTCCGGGAGATCGGTCGAGCCGACTCTACTGCTCCATCTGGTGGTCATGCTCGCGGCCGACGTCCCGGCCCCGTAACAATATCAGCATGTTATTTGCCAAATAAACAATGGAGAAAAAGTACCATCGTCTGTGATGAACTGTGTAAATTACATTCAAAACATTATGTAATGCCAACAGACAGGAATCCAGAATTAAAAGCATGTATCGCAGAGGATGAGGAAACTGCAGGGAAAATGCAGCAGATGGTTTCTTCCTCCAAGTCATGGTGGTGCATTGTCAAGTTATCTGGTATATGCTCCCCCTTTATCCCATTCCTCACCTCAAATGGCTGCAGTACAGACTCTGCACAAGATCAGGCAGAATGTCTAAACTTTGTCCTTGCCTCCAAATCCCAGGTCCCCAATTTATGCTGACATTCCATTTAACAATATTGACTGGACTGTGTCCCCTCCACATAGAAGTCAGCAAACATCACTCCCATCTACAAGAACGATGCAAAAATATACCCTACCAACGATAGCTTCCTTCCCCTTACAAACAAAGCCATATAATCTATCATCGTTTATGATGTATTGTCAGGTCAGGTCAGGCCAGATCAGATCTGTGACTTGCTACAGGTACCACGTAAACCTGTCTGAACCCGTTTCATGGTCGCGTTGTCGGCGACTAAACTATCTCCCCCACCAGATTTCCAGGTGAGAAGGGTGTATGGACATGGATACCCAGCAGGAGAATAAACAAAACTTGTCAAAGGGCGGAAGAACTCCTTGTGAGCCAAGGGTCATCAATATCTGGTGACCAACTGTCTGTGGATGTCCTCCTGCAGTTGGGTTACTGTTGATGAGGAGATTGGTGGCAGGATTTGCAATCCAGCCCCCGGAAAACACTTCTTTCCGCAAAACACATATTTAATGCAAAGAAAACTGAAAATCCACTCAGTGGGCGAACCTCCTGTACAGGTGTCCTTCGCAGGGCAGCTTGCTGAATGACGGGTCTGGGGCAAAGCTTTCAGGACCCTCATTATTTGATGATGGGAGGAAAAGCATGGGGTAGCTTTCCTGGGTCGGATTGCAGTGTTATGTGTCGGGGTGCTACTGAGGTGTCAGCATAATCACCTCAGAGGATGATCAGTTGTCTCTGCTATTACCTGAGCTCCAGCGTTTGAACATCAATATTGCAGCACTCTCTGAGGTTCAGACCGGATCGTGGTAAGATAATGGTGGGTGGTTACACCTACTACCGATCGGGTCGTTCTGATGGTTACCGTGTCCAGGGTGTTGCTCTGGCTACGTCCAATAAGCTGACTGCCATGAAAATTGAGGTAACACCGGTTAATGAGCTTATATTAAGACTGAAGATTTGTCACTCCTTGGGTGTCATTTCCCTGGTCTCTGAATATGTTCCGACTGAGGCGAGTAATCTCACTGTAAAGGAGGCATTCTATGCCATGCTCAAGTCTGTGGTTGGTTCATCAGTGCACCAGGCAAGATACTCTTCTGATCTTGGGGGATTTCATTACATCGACTAGCATTTACAGGGATGGTTATGAGACATGTGTTGGCTCCATATGGTCTGGAGCTGTGAACCAAAATATCACCAAGTTCCTTGACTTTGAAAGAAGTTATGGACCGAGGATGGCTGGTTCATAATTTCAGCAACCACAAGCTCGTCGCTGGACTTGGTACGCCAATGCTGGTGGTGTGGCAAAGAGATCGAACATGTGCACGCTGGAGGATGATTCAGAACTGCAAAGTTCACTGGAGTGCTCAGTTCCTCAATCCCAACCACAGGCTTCTTGTAGCAACTCGGAAGTTGAAACTTAAATCCAGGAGAATGGTACCATGGTAGCCGAGGCTGGATATTGACAAGCTCAAGGAGGAGAGGACAGCTGAGCTGTTTGCAAACGGGCTGAGTGGGGATTTGGGGGGGGGGGGGTGTTCTGGGTATTTTGGAAAGTCCTGAAGAATTGTGGAGTGCCTTCAAGATTGCCATCCTTGATGTTGCTGGTAGATGTCTTGAAAACCATCAAAGGGTAAAGAACTTTGGCACCCAAGGGACACTGGATACCATTAACCAGTCACAGGGTCAGGTTTGATGGCAGAGCTGAGCTGTTCAGGGAGTTGAGGCATAAAACTGCATGTGCAATTAGGGCAGACAAGGAGGCTGATGTGTGAGGAATCTGTAAAGGGGTAGAGCATCACCTCCAGTGAAGCTATTCTTGTCTTACAGAGGAAGTTGTGCATTGCGTTCCTCCAAGCCATTCCCTCGTACTGCAGTTATAGCGGAGGGTGGTGAGCTCTCAACAGAGGAGTCTGTAGTGAAGGTCCGCTGAGCCGGTTATTTTGAGCTGCTGTACCAGGCTGACACAATAGTTGTTGACTTGGTTGTCAGGGGTAGAACTGTCCCTATCATTGACCCTCCAATCAACTGTGAACTACGTTCATTTGTTGAAACAGGCTGTGGTGAACCAGTTGAAAGGAGGGAGAGCTCCTGGGATCTGTGGCATCAAGGCTGGTGGTAAAATGCTGTATTCATGTCGTTGCATGCAGTTCAGTGCTCCGTTTGAGAAACAGGGATCAAACCCAACTGATTGGAAGAGGGGCCTCATTGTCCCTCTGGAAAGGGAAGGGTGATCGCCAGGACTGCAACAACTTCCAAAGCATGACGTTGCTCTCAGTGCTGGGCAAGGTCTATGCTCGAATAACTATTGATTGGGTTCGCCACCATTTGCTTAGGCACCAGCACCCAGAACAGTCGGGATGTACACCAAAGAGGTCAACGATTGACTATCATTGCTCTTTGGGTCCTCACCGAACACAGACAAGCGTTTCGGCAAGGGCTGCTCACAGCCTCAGTTGATATCCGCAAAGCGTTTGATTCAATGAATCGGGATGCCCTGTGGAAGATCCTCAGTCTTCGCGGGATGCCACCAAAATTCGATTACTTAGTCTACAAGCCCCTTGTCCATAGCCAAACAGAGTAATGCACTCTGCTTTGGGCTGGTGCTCCAGCATTCAGTGTCTGATTGGGTGGATGAGGGAAAGACAATGAATATAGTATATCTAGAGTTTAAGGCATTTGATAAGGTACCACATCAGAGGTTGTTCGCCAAAGTGAGGGCTTGTGGAGCGGCTGGTCAGGTAGCTAATTGGATTGCAAACTGGCTTAGTGGTCGGAAGAAAAGAGTGGCTGTGAGTGGGAGGATGTGTTGCTGGGAGGATGTGAGTAGCGGGGTACCTCAGGGATCAGTACTCGGACCATTACTCTTCGTTATTTACATCAACGATTCGGATTATGGGGTAAAGAGTAAGCTTTCTAAATTTGCAGATGACGCAAAGCTTGGAGGTGAGGTGGATAGTAGAGGGGGTGGTGATCAGATGCAGGAAAGTATTGATACTTGTATAGCTTGAACAAAAGATTGGCAGATGCAATCTAACCTGAACAAGTGTAAAGTGTTGGGGATGGGAAAGAACAATGAAAATAGAGATTACAGGATGTAAGGGGTAATTTTGGAGCGTGTCACACAAGAGAAGGATCTGTGGGTGGTAATAGATACGGGAGGAAAGCAGGCAGCACAGTGCCAGGCAGCTATAGGTAAAGCAAATAGGCTTTTAGGTTGTATTCGGAGGGGGATCAATTATAAATCAAAAGAGGTGATGTTAACATTGTACAGGAATTTAGTAGGGGCCACATCTAGAATATTGTGTGCGGTTTTGGTCACCATAGTTCCGGAAGGACATAGATGCCATAGAGGGGGTTCAGCGCAGGGCAACTAGATTGATTCCGGGCCTAGCTTGACTATTAGTAGTGGCTGAAGGAGACAGCTTTCTTTATACACTAGAAAAAAGCAGTTGCGAGGAGATATGATAGAAATGTTTAAGATAATGAAAGGTATCGATAAAATAAGTGCAGATTAATTATTCAACAGAGTAGACAGTGATAGAACCAGGAGCCATTGCTTGAGAGTAAAGAAGAGGAGAATTAAGACGGTAGCAAGGCAGGGGACTTTCATCCAGAGAGAAGTTAATGCATGGAATGGTCTCCCTGGAAAGGTAGTGGCAGCAGAAACAGTAGATAAGTTTAAATTAGAATTAGATAGGTACCTGGAAGGGATGTTGATATGACTTTTAGGTAGTTTGAGCATTGATGAGTGATTGTGTGCATGTGTACGGAGTGCTGTTGGTGGGGATCTTGTCAAAGGGGGTTGTGTGGTTGATGTGTGTTTTCAACCAAGGCAATGCCCCCTCCCCTGAGGGGAAGAAAAGGAAGAAAAAAAACAAAAAACAAACAAACAATTTTTTTTTAATTAATTACATTTTTTTGCATTTTCTGTTTTGGATCTTGTGTAGATGGGTTGGTGTGGTGATCACGCAGGCATGATGGGCTGAATGGCCTCCATCTGTGTTGGATTTCCTTGTTATTTCTTTTGTGGAATGTAAAACTCTCAAAATTCTTGACATATCCCATGAACACGCAACATCTGTTGCTCTCATCGCTGGCAGGTTGGTGGACTCTGTGCTTTCTATCTTGTATTCTACAATATTGCTCCCTCTGCTATCTGTCCTCTGTTCTTCCCCAGAACTGCAGGACGCACATGCTCTTCTCGTACTTCTGCAACCGGTCCAGAAGGCATCAGCCCACGTGTCCGAAAAACCTGCTACTCTGCTCTTGCTCACCCTCTCTCTGTTCCATTCACCCTTTCATTTGCTCAAGGTCATCTGCCATCTGCTTGGAAATCAGCAAACATTACCACTCTGCATAAAAAGGTGCAAAAACAGACCAATCAGCCTTCTCCAAATCATCAGCAAGGTTATGGAATCAATCATTGCTTCAGACAGTAAATCCTTCTTCTTCTCCAATGGCTTGATTTCCCATCATCAATTTGGATTCAGACGAGGTCACTCGACCATGTATACACTGTTTCTGCTCTCCCAACAATGGATGGAGGTCCTCCATGTCAGACAAGAAATCAGAGCCATCTCCCGAGACATATCGTGCGCCTTTGATATGGTCTGGCACCCTGCCCTGCTCAGCAAACTCTTTTTCTATGGTATCCAAGGACATCTCCACTCATGGCTCGCAGACTTCCTCTCCTGTCACAGCCAATGTATGGCTCTGAATAGAGTTCTCTCATCCCCTCTTCTTGTCCAGGCTGGAGTTCCTCAAGGCAGAGTTCTGGGCCCTGTTCTTTTTCTGGTTTTCATCAATGATCCCTCTGACTCTGGAAAATCCTCTTTATCTCTTTGCTGAAGACTCCACCCTCTGCCGTACCATCTGTCGGATCTCTGATCAGCAAGCAGCAGCCTCTTCACTCTCTGCAGATCTGGATAAAATCACAAGCTGGTCCAACACGTGGAACATGTCGGCCTTCAATCCTGACAAATCTCAATCTCTCACTACGTCTCTCCGAAAGGACCATCTGGAACCCCACCCCCCCCCCCCAATCTACTTTCTCAACAATCCTCAGGAAGAAGTCCTTTCTTTCAAGCTTCTGGGTGTCACGATCTGCCATTATCTTACCTGGGAAAGCCACATTTCCAAGCTGGCCGACAAAGCCAGTCGCCGACTGGGCATCCTCCGTCATGCAAAGTCCTTCCTTGGCACACCTGAGCTCCTGACCATGAACAAAACTTTCGCTCGCAGCTTCATGGAGTACTGCTCTCCCCTCTGGGCTCCCGCCTCTCACCTTTCTCAGCTTTACGCTGTGGAAACCAAGGCATATAGAATCATTGGTATCTCCCATGATGTGGCTGAGTCTTTGGGCTTCTCACTCTCTCACCGCAGGCAGGTTGGTGGTCTGTCTGTCTTATAGCATCTCCTCTCTGGCATCGACCCCCCCCACCCCGCTCTGTCTGAGATATGTCCCCCCTCCCCCCCTTATTTCCGCAGGGCACTCGAGGTCTGCCAGCAATCCCCTTCTGGTAAAACTACCAAAATCAAGAATCACTGCTCACCTTCTCTTTCATGCCTCTTTTTCCCCATCTTTGGAACAAACTCCCACACTCTCTTCAATCCCACTCTTTCCTCCAGGTCTTCAAAACAGCTGTTCACCACCTCTTCTCCCATCCAAAACCATGATCATTTCTCCCACCATGACCCCACCCCAAACCCACCTCCTTCAAATTCCCTGCTCTCCTTTGTGAAAGTCCCTGCAGTGTCCATCTTGTTTACCCTGTGTGCCCCCCCCATCCCTCTCCCTTCCACAGATCTCTTCATGTCTCTGTTCCACACTGTTTTTTTTTTGTTTTTTTTTGTTCCACAAACAAGGCAACTGGTCTGGTTCAAGCAGCGACTGAGCTTCGCCGTCCAGCGGGGAAACGCCATTAGCATTCTGGCTTTGGCACGGGAAGAACAAAATCCCACATTAACACCATTTTAAAGTTTTTATTTTTTTAGGGGGGTGTGGGGGTTTTACTAATTTTATTTTGTTTCAGCTTTTCAAAAAACTTCCATTCACGACGTTTTATTTTTTGTTATACTATATTTCTGTTGTTCAGCCTGTGCTTTTGTATAACAACAATAATAGTAATTAAAAAACACAAAACAAAAACGGTCTACTCCAAAATCCTCTCACCACGTACTCAAAATTGGGGTGCCAAACGGCATGCCAGGGCTGGACACGGACCCACAGGAATGCAGCCACTTGGATGCCAACCATGATGACCACCTGAAGCAGCAGTGACATGATGAGTCGTGGGGAAGTGAGTGAAAAAGGTGGTCGTTTTAGGGTCAGCTCCTTCCATGCCTCAGCCAGAGACACTGTTGCAAACAGAGCCGAGCCATAGTTAGCAATGTATTTTTCTTGCTGAGGAACAAAGTGGCACAATTCCAAGAGAGCAACTGTCTCAATGAAAGAAAAAACAAAACAATAATACTGCTGAGTGAACACATTTTGATGTAACTAGTAAGCTCTACATCTGAAAGATAAGATTATGGGATAAACTTGTACAGCTACTCAAAGACTATAGTGAGAAGCTACTTTCACGAAATTAGCAACACTTCGACATGTTTAATATTTTTGAATACCAACATTTTAATTCCTATAAAGTATACAGTTCCCAAATATTATTGCATTATATGCAATAATATTGTATGCTTTTCCTCATGCCTCAGACAAAAAAGTGAAAAAGGTTTTTATTACTGTACATACGTCGACATCAGTCCATTGAATAATACAAACTTCCTTGAGAGTGATGATGATGACGACGACGATGACGACGATGAAATTAATGGCACCAACATAATTTCCTTACAATATCAAAGTTATTCAATATGAACTGTTAAATATAAATGATACAATGCTCACAAATATATTCGAAAGATCTTGAAAAATGGATATTTATGAAAAAAGAAAGAATCCTGTGCATATGGCCAAGAGAAGAGAAAAGAAAGCCAACGGAGGCACGAGAGTCGATAGCTGCTTGCTCTCAAAAGGAAAAAGACAGTGCAAATGCAATTCATTCACTTTATTGGAAATGGCTGTCTGATTAGTTTGATCCCCTCTGTAACTTAGAATACATGATAACCTACAGGGGGAGCACTCGGTAGAGTAAAAAACCTCCGCCGCCAATACTGCTGGGTCACTTAAGTGAACCCGATATCCTATTCATTGCAGGTTAAAACTGATCAGACTCTACTGAACCACGATTGAATAAACTAAACTAGATCGACGTGCATGTAGAAATGCCCAAAAAATAAAATCGAAATTTTTTTTGAAAAAGGTGAAAAAAATTGCTGTTTTTTTCTCTAACAAATTTTTTTTGGGTTGGAAATTAATTAAAACATGTAGAAATGCAAAAAAAAAAAAATTCAAATATTTTTCAAATAAAATCGAAATTTTTTTGAAAAAAAGTTGCAAAATTTTCTAATTTTTTTTTCTCCAAACAAATTTATTTATTTTTGGTTGGAAATCACTTAAAACATGTAGAAATGCAAATACAAAAATTCAAATATTTTTTCAAAATTGCCGCCATAGCGGCCATATTGGACTTTGGACCACGTCCAAAATCTAATGGCATGATCCTTGGACCATACCTAACCCCCCCCCTCACCCCCAAGTTTCGGCGAAATCCGTCCAGTTGTTTTTCCGTAATACTGCTCACAAACAAACAAACAAACAGAGAGGGGTGAAAACAGTAACCTCCGTCCATCTTCGATGGCGGAGGTTAATAACACGGAATCATTTGTTTGTATTTAACATTATCCGTTAAGAGATTTTTTTTCCAGAAAAAAGGAAGTTTAATCCGCTTAATGTTTAACCAGTTCAATGTATAACCAATTTAATGAGACGTTCTCACCGCTTTCAACCAATCATTTAAATTTTGCCAAAAGTTAGTGAAATTAGCAGAAGATGATAAACATTTAAAAGAGCGACTCAACTGCCTGACAAGTTTTGCAAAACAGCAGTGCTAGCTTACTTGTGAATGCAAGCGAGAAGATAAGAAACATGTCGATGAATAAGAACTGGAAGTCGCCCAAGTTGCTGTGGATCTGTGCAAGATAAAGAAATGCACAAAAAAACACAAAACGTTCAACTCCAAAAGCACACAGAGTACAAACATCAAGTTACACATTAATAGAAAGATAAAACCCAAATATAAAAACAGCCAACTTGATAATCAAAACAATTTAATCCCACAAACCACCTTGCATGTTTCCAACCCAGACCAAGTCTACAACTGCCTGTGTTGGAGTGTAAAGAAACACACTCACAGAGTAAAGCAGTAGAACGGTGGAAAATTGTATGATCGAGTAAAGCGCCATGAACTTGAAAACACAGAAAGAAGTCATGAGTGCAGCCCGTCCTTCCCTGTCCAAACAAGTGCCAAGGTGATGGCAATGCATAAGCGATACCAAATCATAACCGATCATGTCATCAAACAAATGATTTCACAAGTACGTGTCACAATGTGAAGCCAACAGTTCAAAATCGATGTCTATTCTCAACTTCAAATTTTGCAACATGATGTTACTGTTCCTGCAACTTATCCACTTAGCAGATTCAGGAACTAGTTATGAACTAAAGGAACACATTCTTCTGACACAAATACCCTGTTAGACATGCCGGTTTGGAGGCACCATTACTATATTTCATGTCAGTGCATATCTAGGTACTTGCTATAAAAAATGAGCACCTCATAAGAGCAACGCCTGGTTCAGATAGCTACCGAGCTCATGGGGACACAGAGCTTTGTTTGAGCTTGAACTTTTTTTGGCATGGATAGATTTTGACTTACCAGCCCACCAGAATTAAACATACAAGATATATACCAATGTTACATAAACGACTAGCCCTAATCTTTTAAATCACAGATGATGCGTAGATAAGTTTGTCATGAGGAAAATAACACTTGCTCACTGAATCAGTGTAGGAACACAGGTGATGCTGGAGTAGGAGGAAGTAAAAGGAGAAGCGACTGATGCTTCAAGTGTAGAAAGGGAGATTCCCCCGTGGGCTCGTTTCAATGCCTTGACAAAAGAAAACATAGAAATGACGAGTGAAACTTCTGCATCTTTTCTGGATCAAACAATCACATCAACAAGAGCCAAACAACAAAAAACGACAAGAAAGTGCTGAAGACCAAGCGTTTACCAAAAAGGGAAATCTGGAACATTACACACGTAATATTTCCACCAGCTCTCAGGCAGAGTCACGCAATATGTAATCCAGCCGGAATGAAATACTCACTCCGCAATCATTCGCTCCATCTCCGCACATACCCACGACGTAACTGAGAACAATAATGAGGACAATAAGTTTGGGGTTTTCAGGTGAACTTTTGAATCCATAACCTCTCCACTCATTTTTTTTTCAATCCAACTCCTGAGCCAACATACAACATTTAATTGAGGGGGGAAAAGCATGCCGCTGGCTCAAATGGACAGCCAGAAAATCCATAATGAGTAATTAAACCTGATTGTCAAATTGGGAAAACATAAATTTGCCTATTCGGCGTGGCAAAAGGGGATGAGTGTTATATCTTTGTGAAAACGTACTCAACATTTTGAAGAACTTCAATCAGGTGGGTTTTCTGAGCAGGGGACATGCGTGCAAATACAGTTCCACTGACAGCAATCTGAGGGAAGAAAGAATTTTGTTTTAAAAACATACATGCAAAAGAAACACATTGTTGCGGTCTCGGGGCTCAAGCCTACTACGAGGGGGAAATCCCTGGTTTCTCTCTAACTCACCAAGACCTGAGGCCACCGGAAGCGAATAACCATCCCATGGTGGGTTGCGGCGCAACCACAAAAGCCAATCGCGTGACCACGAGGCTCAGTGTCCGTCCATCTAAAGGCCCGGTCACACCTTGACGTTTTAGCCAACGTATGCCGATTTTTGAATTTTTTTTCTAAAACGCTGGCACACGTTGAATACGTTATGGGTAAGTTTTGATAACATTGAGAGCACGCTGAAAAACACTGCCATACGTCATTGTACGTTGGCTTTAAACGTTGTACTTTTTGGTTGTCCTCAAATTTTTTCAAGCTTGAAATTTCACGACGTATGCCGGCGTATGACTCACACGTTCCGCTACGCTGGCCACAAGTTGTATGCACGGTCTGCGATCGTTGACAGACGGCAACACATGCTACTTGTAAGTTAATCATAAGTTGAGACACGCCGAGGTAATGTTTAGCGTACCCGAAACTTATTTCTAACCTATGATTAACGTGTTGTTGGCACGTTACGCGATCGTTGCCACACATCGACAGACGTTACTTTTAAGTTCCTCATAGGCTGAAAGACGTCGGTATAATGGATCGTCCTTGCGTCAGCGTCCACGGCCACGGCCAGGACACTTATTTGCAGCATTTTTCAAACTTTTCTTCGGCATGACGAGGATGTTCACACTTCGATGTCTAGCTTGGCTATGATTCCAATTGTCCATCCGCAGCGTCTATTTAAAATAGTCGAGTTTGAGCGTTTTAACACGTTCAGAAGAAACGCTTCAAATTTCCAAACCCCAGCGTCAAAAAACAAAGGCGAGTGACAGCAATTTAAATCGTTCATTGTAAACAATGAAAATAGCTGAGTGGTACCGTTTAAAAGTCGTTGAGTGTAAAAAAAAATCCAATTGTTGGGCGCAAGCGTCTACTTTCAATAGTGGAGATGCAGCCATTTAAATCGTTGAGTGGCAGCCTATGAATAGCAAACCCCACGTCACCGGCAAAGATAAACTGCTGCACGATATGGATAAGTTAGGCTATCGTTGGGCATAGTTTGTGAACGCCGGCTTCACGATAATTATAATTATAATTATTCGTTGGTATATCGTATCTGTAAGTAATCAAAGCGCTCTATGCACATTATTAGTTCATTGTGCATTTGTCAAACCCCTTATTAATAGACCTAAATCGTAAAAACAAGCTATAGCTCATTGTTGAAAAAGCCCCATAAAAAATTAGCCGCGAAGAAGTTCAAACAATGGTGAAAAGATGTCTCCTACCCGTGGACACGCGGACGCAAGGACGATCCATCATAACCCACACCCTCCCCCTCACACTCACCTACTACTGCCAACATGAACAAACTACTACTAATACTAATACTAATACTGTTACTGCTGACATGGACATCGACTCAAAAAAGACTCGAAAACACTGTTGGGTTCCCCTTTTATGAGCAGCATTTTTATATACCAATTCCCAAAACCGCTGGGAACACGTCTTTATATGGCAGTTGTAAGCTAGAAACACGTTATTTTTTTTTTTTTGTCGACCGGAAGACGTCATTGGAATATGTCCACATACGTCGATGTGTGTTGGGACTACGTAAAGAATTGGTTCAAAGCACGTCAAACATAAGTTAGAAATAAGTTTCGCGTAAAAAAGACATTACCGCGACGTGTTTCGACTTATGAGTAGCTTATAAGTAGCGTTTGTGGACTGTGTAAGCGTCCACATATCGTGTGTAAAACTTATCCCCATCGCATGCGGAACGTGTGTCATACGCCGAGTACGTCGTAAAATTTTGAACATGTTTAAAATTTCTTGACGTACTCTACTTACTACGACATATGATAGCGTACTTTAGCGTTCTACTCACGTATACCAAACTTACTCATACCGTATTTGACGTGCCCCAACGTTTTAGACACATTTTTCTTAGGTCGGCATACGCTGGCAAGATCGCCAAGGTGTGACCGCGATGTTGTCACTTCCATTTCTACGGCAGTTATGATTCGAATCGTTGTGCGTCAGCCTTTTAATAGGCTACGTCACGACATCGTCGGCGATGCGTGCAACGCGCTATGCCTAAGTTAGACTATCGTTGGGCATCGGTTGTGTAGGCCGACAACAGGTTCAGCATTCGTTGGTATAAGTTATCCATAACACAACGAAACGTTCTGTGTCCGTTACCAATGCGTTATACATAAGACCAAGTCGCTATGAATACGTCCGAATCTTAAAAAAAAAACATCAAAAGTTCAACGTAAGCCAGCGTTTTACATACATTTTAATACGTTGCCATCGCTGGCTAAAACGTCAAGGTGTGACCGGGCCTTAACTACCATGTTTAACTGGGAGTCCCGTGGCCTCCCGACCAGGGAATGCAGCCTCGGCAAATGTGCTACTTACCTTATCTGGTAATCTTGAATACGGCCAAGCTGTACGGCGAGCACACGCCGGACTTTGCAAACTGAACCGTCGTGAATCTCTACCTCCCAAACTATCTACATGCGGATAGTGTGAGACCAATGGTGGAAAAGACTGACATGGAGAGATCAGAAGTAGATTAAAAAAGAACAGGTTTAGTTACACAAGTGAGGAGCAGGAAAAAGAGGGAGAGGGAACAAGGATTTTAATGGCACAGGGAGAAATGAGGGCCAAGCAATTTGTACAGCAATGAGATCAGAGAAATAGAAGAGACACAGAGCAAACTTAACAAGCGCCTTACCTACCACTAACACAGTACATGGGCCCAATACAAGCATTCACAACCGATATTCAACACTGAGGGAGACAAGTGGGAAGAAAGACCAAGGTGTCGAGAGTGAGTTGAGAAGAGTGACGTGTGTGTGTGTGTGTGTGTGTGTGTGTGTGTGTGTGTGTGTGTGTGTGTGTGTGTGTGTGTGTGTGTGTGTGTGTGTGTGTGTGTGTGTGTGTGTGTGTGTGTGTACCGTGAGTGTATTTGAAAAGGGAAACCGAGAAAGGTGCACCAGAAAAGATGTGTGAGGGGATAGATAGCCTAAGTGTGAGATCCCACCAGGTGTGTCTGTAGTGCAGCTTGGTTTTGGTCCGAGGCTCCGCCCACCCCCTCACAGCCTCAGCTTCTTGCTCATGAGGCAAAAACCAAAGGAGTGAAAGTGCTAATAACCAGCAGCGTGACCTCAGGGAACTGTCTGGCGCCCGATGACGTCGTGCCTCACAGTGTCCGCAAATGACCGTTAGAGTCTCCATGACCGTTGAAAGACAGGTGTAAATGACAGTTGCAAAAGACAGCCTCTAATGACCACTGAAAAGAGCCACGAGCAAATGCTCCTGAGTTTGCTCTTTCCTAAGGCCGGCCTGGAAGCTTCGAGAATGTGCGCATCATTGAGCAGGGCCTGCGCGCAGATTGGCATTCCTCCTCCCAAGCCCCAGCCTGAGACCAGGTCTACTCTCACTTTTTTGCTCAAATTAGTGGAGTTGATCGAGATTTTTACTTTTGGTTGAAGTGCCTTCTTTAAAAATGTGTAATCCCAACCGCCCCAATCTTACAAATACATACTTGTACATCTATATCTATATCTATCATGTAGAGGTCATGTGGCCTCCAGACCGGCGAACACGCCCTCAGCGATGCACCGATCTTATCTTGATGAGATCTTAAGTAATTCGGCCGAGCGTTTACCGCTGGTGCACACCAACTATGACAGGTTAATTAGTTTGGGAAATATAATCTCCCAGTCTATCTTGGTTCGGACAATGCTCGATCAATGGAAGGAAATGAAAATCACGGACAGGTTGAAATGTCAACAAGGAATTTATTATGAAGAAAAATAAATAAACTGAAGGACTTATTTATTTCCTTGTTGTTTAAATGGATAAATTCAAATCAATCAAATGTTCAATCAACAAAATAATTCCAAACAAATAAAGAATTCAACAAGCATTTCTGGAAAAATGGACAATGAGCAGATGCTTATCACTATGCCTTACTTAACAATTAAACACGAGACGCAGTACCCATCAGACTATTCAGGGGGAAAAAGAAATCCGGTCTTGGCTTACCAAAGGATAAGTCATCGTGCGTCAACTGAAATAACCCAAAATGTGTGAGCGGGCCTTGGACGACCTCTCCAAATGAGTTCTCCACAGCTTGGCTCATTTCCGCTGCTTGCGCCCTGCCTTGCCGTGTACCCACCCGCAAACAAGCTCGAACACTAATCGACGTCACGTTGTCACCGCCAAGAACCAGGTACGCCAAGAGCAGAACCAGCAGGAAAAGTTCAACTGCCGTTGCTGCTGTCCCCAACCGTCAGGAGCTGTCACTAACCATCAGCAGCATCTCACAGCAACCGTGATCAGGATCTCCCAGCAACTGCCAACAGGGCAGTCCTGCTGTCCTTTTACAGGTGACCAGTGTGGGCGGAGCCTCAAGCAGACCAGCCAAATCCAGCTTGCTTGTTGGCGCATCGCTGCACGTGACCTCCAACCATCCATTCTCGCGGTCATTCTCTCCTGACCAAACGAGATGCAACTCCCAATTAACACAGGCCTGGCTTAGGACACCATGTTGGGGGTGCTGGATGAACGCCAGAAAGCAGCCATTTGCTGGAACAACTGATTGAAAACATGAAGCGCTCACAAAACGTCAACGGGTTATCACCTCTTTGTTCAGCCTGCTACGAATAAGAGCCAGTTATCATCCATAGAGCTGCTGAATGGGGTGTCAAACATCGATGGAAAAAGGTGGATGTCAAATGTCTATGGAAAAAAGTGGGTGTCGAACGTCAATGGAAAAAGGTGGATCCCTGAGGTAAATGATCCAACACCATAGCCATGTTTGAGCATCAGAATGAACTGTCCAGGAAAAGCTTGGCTTCAAGGCAACAAGCAACAAAAGGTGAAAAATTTGAACGGGGGTGTAGTCTATATATATATATATATATATATATA
>BROF01005212.1:29252-40171 GCA_024346535.1 Eptatretus burgeri | reverse complement strand
TATATATATATATTCGCAATGCTAATGTCCCTTCCAATGGGCGATATGTGCAGCCATGACATCACCCTGCACATCCCATCAAGCGCTCGCTTGCGGGGAATTCCCCATGCGGGACGACGTGCGCTATTTCTCCGGCATTCGTGCCGCGAGATTCCCGGTGACGTCACTCGCACACCAAGCCTGCGCGGGTTGCCACGCAGGTTGGCACGCGCGGAACGTCCCGGAAACGCGCTCCGCGTGTTCCGCGAACAGAACACCGGTATGCAGCACCTTATGCCCCAGACACGTGCCCGCATGCACATGGGAACCCTCGCGTTCCAAATTCACTCAACTCTCGCCACCATTTTAACCGTCCGCGCGACGGTCTTTTCCGATACGCGGGACGTTCCCGCGCCGGAATCCCTCCACGAAGACGAGCGCGCGAGGGCCGTTCGTGAAATGCCGAACGGGCCCCGTTTGTGATGTCCCGTGAACCCGGCGCGGTAATGAAATGAACCCTACACGGCGCAGAAGGCTCGCCACACCCGTCTTCCGTCTGGACCCGTCTGTCCATTTCCACGCTCGCCATGACACTCACACTATACTCCCTTTACCACTCACACTCTTTACCACACACACCGGGACAATCGCGCTGGGGATTCGCACTACCACAAGCACTCCTGGGGCCTCCATACCCCCCAAGCTGCACGTGTACCCATTAACAGCACTCATCCGCTCCACCTCGTTCGGCACGACTGGACTCACCTCGTCGCAATCTGCTTCAAGGGAGCATATTTCCTCCCAACGTTCCTGAAAGAGGCTATCCTGCTGCTTGCATCGGGTCCCAACACATTCCCCAAGCTCACCCCCATTGTTCCCTATTACTCCCGTGTGTGCTCCATTGTATCGTGTAGTTCCTCCTCTACCTTTTCTATCTCCCGCGTCTCTGTTGTTCTTTTCGTCGTCTTTCATTATTCATGTCTGCGTCACCCCTTTTGTCTCCTTCGTCGTCTCCTCGTGTTTATTAGTTTCTTCCTTTATTTATTTTATTATCCACGTCTCCGTCACCGTGAATTTTTCTGTCACCTCCACGTGTCTCGTCCTACACGTCTCCCTAATTATCGTGACGGCGTCTCTCGTCCCGACCTCACCCGTCTCCATCGTGGGCCGGACAGCCGTAACACTCCCTCTCGTCGGTTCGGTCCCTCTGTCACGTGGCACCGCCATCTTGCGCTACATTGTCCGCGTTTCGTAACTCGCAACCGCCATTATTCCTTTCATCCCGTCCAAGCTTGTCTGCAGGCCTAACCCCATGCTCTGCATTTCACCCCGTAGTGTTTGCACACCTGCATCCATTTTTCCATTTGTGGCTTGTAAATCACCCTTTAGTGCCTGCGTGTTTGCATCCATCTCGTCGTTCATTTCTTGCCTGTTCACTTCCATTTTTCCCATCAACGCCTCGAACATTTGTCTCATGTCAAACGACCCTGTGGCAGTCGATTCGCTAGGGACCGGGAGGAAAGCTTGCTGGAGAGGGCGCTCCTGCGCCGCTGCTCCCACTGCGCCCATCACGACCTCTGAGTCCGGTTGTGGGAGATGGTCAACTTGCATGGCGGTGGTTTCCTGAACCATGGATTCTATTTACACTACACTACCACGACCCACCTGTCTCAGCCCGTCTTGGCTAGACATGTTGCGTACTGGGAATAAAATTTAATAGCTCGTAATTTGGTGAAAACGGGGGGGGGGGGGNGGGGGGGGGGGGGGGGGGGTCGCTCCGTATACCCTTGATCCGAATCCGTTAATTTCTCTGTGGAGACGGAGGGGCTCGAATTACGCACCTGAACACCAAATGTTGCGGGGCCGGACGTCAGCCGCAAGCACGACCGCTAGATGGAGCTGCAAGCCGGCCCGACGAATCGCCCGGAATGTATAGGTCGTCGCCCCGGATAACTCCGGAGCCGACAGGTGCTCTATCGGACCGAAGTTCGCCAATGAGGTCGACCACGTGGGGTAGGGTCGATTGGCAATTTCAATTTGCCTAAATACCCACGTGGTCCAACTACCGGGGAAATTCACCCTCGGCCGACTTTGTCTGAATCGAGTCGGATCGCCGACTCGGATCCGGCGTAACCGAGCGGATTTACCAAAGTCGCGCCGGACCAAATGACAATTTACGGCCCGTTCAGCCGTACTAATTCTCAATCACGCATCATGTCGAACCAATGAAAGAATGGACGAGACTGCGCTGAAAACATTGAACAAATGGGAGTTTATTTATACAATAGGTGGGGAATGAGGGAAGCATGTAAAGGCGCTGTCACACCTTGATGATTTAGCCAGCAATGGCAACCTACAAAAATGTATGTAAAACGTTGGCGTATGCTGAAATTTTGATGTTTTAAAAAAAGTTTTGGTCGTATTCATAACGTGTTGGTCATATGCATAACATACTAGAAACGGGCACAAAACGTTTCGTTGTCTTATAGATAACTTATACCAACGAATGCTTAGCCTGTTGTCGGCGTTCACAACCTATGCCCAACAATAGTTTAACTTAGGCATAGCGCGCTGCACGTATCGCCAACGAACTCGTGGTGTAGCGTGTTAAAAAGCTGCCACACGCCAATTTAAATCATAACCGCCTGAGAATTGAAAGTGTCATCCACGCAGTCACACCTTGACAATTTAGCCAGCGTATGCCAACCGATGAAAATTTGCCGAACCAAGGTGGCACACGTCGAATACGTTATGGGTAAGTTGTGTATACGTTAAGAACACGCTGAAAAACGATGAAGTATGCTGTCATATTTCGTGGTACCTCTCGTACATCGTGAAATTTCAAGCATGCTGAAAATTTTACGACGTACTCGCCATATGGCTCACAGATTCCGCTACGCTGGGAATAAGTTGTAGGCACGATATGCAATCGTTGACACAAGTTCCTTGTAAGTTATTCATAAGTCGAAACACGTCAAAGTAATGTTTAGCATACCCGAAACTTATTTTCTCCGTCAAGGCACATTTTCTTTTTTTCTCCTTGGCTCCGTGAAGGCACGTGACGAAATATCTGAAGTTGCTGTTGTTTTTTTTTAGTCTATCACGAATTTTAAAATATATTCGGACGTTTGCTTTTAAGTTTCGACGTCGACGTGACAATATCCTCAAACAGAAAATATTCACAGAGGAGGAACTAAGAATAAGACATGAGCAAACTGAAGAGGCAATCGGACGTGACGTAACGGCACGTGACGAAATATCGGAAGTTATTGTTTTTTTTATTTGTTTTTTTTTTAAACGGTGTCAATACACCATTATACGGTAGCTGTAAATTAGAAACACGTTCAGTAAGTTCTGTGGTCGTCCAGAAGACGTCAATCAAATAAGTCTACATACGTCAATATGCGTTGGAGGTACGTTACACATCGGTTCAAAGCACGTTACTCATCGGTTAGAAATAAGTTTTGGGTACGCTAAGCATTACCTAGACGTGTTTCGACTGATGAGTAACTTACAAGAAACGTGCCTCGACGTGTGTCAACGATCGCATAACGTGCCTCAACGTGTGTCAACGATCGTGTAACATGCCGACAACATGTTACTCATAGGTTATAAATAAGTTTTGGGTACGCTAATCATTATCTCAATGTGTTTCGACTTATGAGTAACTAACAAGTAACGTGTGTCGACGTGTGTCAACGATCGCATAACGTGCCTACAACTTATGGCAAGCATATGCGGAACGTGTGAGTCATACGCTGGCATACGTCGTAAAATTTCAAGCATGCTAAAATTTGAGAACAACCGCAAAGTACAACGATGAAAGCCAACGTACTACGACGTATGGCAGTGTTTTTCAGCGTACTCTTAACATATACAAAACTTACCCATAATGTATTCGACAAGTGCCAGCGTTTTAGACAAATTTTTCATAAGACGGCATATGCTGGCTAAATCGTCAAGGTGTGACAGTGCCTTAAGGCAGAGCTAAACCGAATAATAGAAATGAAAATACAAATATATCCAGCAAAAGCACTTAACAGTTCACTACTTACCAGACGGGCCCACGGACACAGACGCGCACACGCGCACGCACGCACGCACGCACGCACGCACGCACACACGCACACACGCACACACACACACACGCACACACACACACACACTCTCGGACCAATTGGTCTTTATTTGGATCTCCAGCATGGAGGACAGTCAGGCTGAAGATCAGGGTAGCTGGCTACCTGGCCATGAGTGCGCGGCTGGCGTCCACTCCTTCCTGGAGCGCCGGTGAGCCAAGGACGGACTGCGCAGCCGAACCCAGTTGAGGTGAGTCGAGGTGATCGCCCAAGCTCATGATCATTCGGAGGAGGCGGCGGCAGAGGCGGACGAGGACCAGGAATGTGGCAAAATCTCTCCTCCGAAAATCTCCTCCCGAAAATCTCTCTCCGCCTCTCTCTCGACCAGCCATCTGCGCTCTTATTTCCTCGTCCCCCGCGCGCGGGGGGGGGGTCTCCGCCCTCCCCGCTGCACATTGATTGGTCGAGGGCCGCTGCGCGGCTCCTCCCCGAACTCTGCCTTCTTCCAAAGGACCGCCCTCCAACAGGAAGTTGAGCAACATGGTTCTGCGTGGGCTCCGCCCACCAAACAGCCAGAAGAAGTGTACTCTGCATGGCTTCTGCCCACGGCCGCGCTGACATGCACGTGAGTGATAGCGTTGGTGGCAAGAAGCGAGATGAAGGTACAACGATGCTAGCACTGTTGTAGTTGTTGGTGGTGTAAAAATAACGAAATGAAAAACCTGACTATTAAAATAACTTCACAGCACATGAACATTTAACCACCCACTAGATAAGGGAAAGGAAGCTATCTATATATCACATACTTACCGATATAACTGATCTATAGGAACCTGGATGTCTGTGTGCAATAGTTTTCCAAATCCACAACAATATTATTACTTTAAATTGTTCCTGGCTGCTCCTAGAACTGCTTTGTGTACCACAGAGAGGTTAATGTGCGTCAGGATGCATGCAGCAATAACTGGTATGGCACTTGCTTCCTGGTACCCATTACAGTGATGGGTTCAATCTCGAATGCATGCACACGCACACGCTATATTGTAATAAATAATGCTCCCAATGTGCAAAAGTATCACAATAAAAGAGCTGTTTCATTTAGAACTATAACACTCTTCGATTGATATGCCTCCACCCACATTATTACATCGCTAGCTGAAACCCCGTCACAGACGGATTCCGTTCATTCAACCACCCTCACCAGCTCACAAACACTCGAGGGACATGGACTGGACAGGGTGTGCTTGGCCCCGCCGACTCATCCCCCGCCCCTGCCCATTCCCCCCCCCGCCCCTGCCCCATTCAATTTGCTTACCCCCACCCAAAAATGTAATTACCCCAGCCCCGCCTCTTCACTCCCCGCCCCCCCCGTCTTTTGATTCCCCACCCCACTTTCCCCCGGGCCCCCACTCCCCTGTCCACCCCCTCACACTCAACTCCGCCTCATTCAACCCAGCCCCCGCCTCATTTCCCCGTCTCCCGCTTTCAATTTGCTTACCTCCGCCCAAAAATTTGCTTACCTTGCCCCCCGCCTCTTCACTCCTCACCCCCATCTCAACGAAAAGTGTTTATTCTGCTTCAGAGTTGAAAGTTGACTCTTGCCACTATGCGCGATGCACTCTTACAGGTACGAAGTTTCTTTCAGTCCAGGTCACAGTACTGAGAAAAATGTGACGCGACCACTAGGAGGAGCACAAAATTGGTCCTTCAGTATTAATATATAGATAGATAGATAGAAGATAGAAGATACAGTAGACGCCACTTTATAAATCCACGGTTATAAAATCCAGCCGCTGATTGTGACCAAAATGAGTTGGAACGGAATTTTACATCGAGAAATCCGATGTTTAATAAATCCACCTGCTTGGTACGTGCGAGGTCTCAACCTAAGCTTGATAGTATGCGCTGCCGCAGAGTGAAAAAAAAACCAACAACAACAGCAACTGGTGATGGACTTCGAATACCACCGCCGCTCGAATCCCTCCGACCCGAATCCCAATAGCCAAGGGAAGAAAGCAACGACGAACCCGAGCCGATGCCAACAGCGGCAGAGATGCGGATGGCACTCGCCAAATTGGACAGGGGACTGCAGCTCTCAGGCTTTGCCCATCCCGATTTCCGTCACGTGACGGTTTCAATAAAGGAACATTTGCGCAAAACCTTCCCTCCCAAGCAAGCGACCTTGGAGAGATTCTTTTGAACAATCCCCTTGTCACCGTTTGATAAATCAATGTTTTTGTAGCATAAAGCAGTCTTTAACGACATTCGCTTTTTGTCTTATCTATCCAGTAGGTGGCTGAAAATAGGTTCTCCGCTTAATAAATCCTGCCGGTTAATAAATCCAAACGGCGTGGTCCCATGGCGGATTTATAAAGCGGTGTCTACTGTACAATGTTTCTTGTTTCATTTTTGTGTCAAATTCACATTCTGAGGTAGTCACCATGTGCAGAAGAGGATTTTACATTGCAGACGCTATTTTCGAGGAGTGGAATTAGTAATTACACCTCTCAGCAGAAATTTTCTGACAACGGATGTAATGGCGTCAGCGAATAACCGATGATGTCATGACGTCCTGATGCCTCTCAGCGATGACGTCACACGTTGCCATGTCAACGAATGCAAAACGAAAAGTGTTTATTCTGCTTCAGAGTTGAAGTTTGACAATTGTCACAATGTGCGATGCACTCTTACAGGTACCATGTTTCTTTCAGTCCAGGTCACAGTACCGAGAAAAACGTGACGCGGCTGCAAGGAGGAGCACAAAATTGGTCCTTCAGTATTAATATATAGATTATATATACTTATACCAAGATTGATTTAAATCCCTTCAGCTGTTCTCAAGTATCACATTCTTACCTGACATGAACTTTAACCTCTTGACCCCATAACTGAATGAGCTAATCGTTGCATGATACATTCTTGTACTGCATTTGATTTAGATCCCTTCAGCCATTCTCAAGTTATCGTGGAAACGAAAATCTATGATGGACGGACAGACATTAAACCCGGAAACATAATGCCTCCAGCGACTTCAATCAGCAGAGGCATAAAAATTCATGATAAACAAAAAATCTCAAGATACAGGGGGAAATCTATTAACATTTGGGACCACAAGCAGGGCATTATTGTGCACCCCCACAACATTATATGCAAAAGTTAGGGGAAGAACTGTGTTAATCTAACATCAGACCTTGGGCAATATGTCAGGAAAGTGTTCGGTGAGTACGCTGTAGGAGTGACCACAAACAGCGAAATGGTACGGCTGCAAGTCGGACGTCTTTGAGCATTCTCCCAGCACGCCTCCATCTGGTAAAGGCTGCAGAACATTGCAAAAGAGCAACCTCACAAAAGGATAATAAATAAAAATTAAAAACTGCAAAAGTAGATAACAAAGCAATTTATACATTGCATCAAGGAACAAGGATGGTTGAAAGCATTTGAACTTTGACCTGAGAGCATTCAACCATTGTGAAGAGATTTTACAAACATCCATGCACAATGTACATACAGAGGCATCGTCAGCAAGATTCCAGCAGATGGAAGCTGGTCGTCCATTGTGTGGAAAGTTTGCGTCAACAACGATGACTTGACTGCATGCTGCCACCATTCCACAGTTTCGTGCAACAGATATCGCCGTCAAGATGTTATCACCTGCCCAGAGCAACACAAACACAGAGCAATTTGGCCTGCTTGGCATTGCCATCTGAATACATAGCTCATGATGCTCGGATTTACTGGGTTGATGCCTGTTGAGCAGCAAAATTCTTGAAATTCAAATTACTGTGCAGTGCCTCCTACAGTCCATGCCTGATAAGGGACTTGTACAAACTCTTCCATGAGCACGAAATGACAAAAACGGTCAGGATGGACTGGATAGAAGAGAAAGGAAGAAGTACACCAAAGCTAGGGGTGTGAATTGCCACCAATATTTTTAGCTAAATTATCTTGGTGACGAGCTCTCTGTAGCACCACCTGAAGGTTCATAATCAAATGAAAAAAAAAATTACCCCCGTGTGGGGGTGATGGTCATCTCTATAATACCACAAGTTCTCAATGTTCAGTTCAGGTAACCGCGAAACAGTCCAAACTAACTGTTTAGATTGAAATAGTTCACATAGATACACTAGGATAATACTACTAATGACATAATTCATAAATATGTATTGTTCATTTTGTACCCGGATTAACACATCAGAATCACCAGTAAGTGCAATACGTGGTTTTCCGGTCCGTCCACTCTCTGGGGGCATTTCACTTCCGGTTGTAGAAAAAAAACGAAAAGATAGGGTAAGCTCTCGGAGATTATGATAATCCTGTAGATTATTCTTCACTCATTATAATGCAACTTTCAGAATGAAAATTGGTCAAGTATTTATAGAGATATTGAGGTTTGAAAAATCGTTAGAGCGAGCAAATTCATTAATTCCACAGAAGTTTCGTGACACAGCACAAAGTAACATGTCAGGTATGAAAAATATTTTGTATGCCAGATTCATTAATTATTAATTCATTAATTATGGAATGTACTCATTGATATATTAATCAGAAAGCCCGAAGCACGTAGCATGATTTGTCACTAACAAACCTAACAAAAACGAACCCTAACAGCTTCGCCCCACAGCCTGCAGCCCTATGTCCGCCAGTGATTATGTTAGATATCGGCACGATCGAGAGGAGCCTGCGAATCATCCCTGCTGATGCACTGAATTGATGCAATCGTTTGGCCAGAATATTCGTTGTCAAGATGTTGCGTGATTAAATCACCAATACAGTCACTCGAATTTATACCGCCGACATACTTCTTAACAATCACCTTCGCCCCAGAAACCACAGTCAATCTGAACCACGCTGGCCACTGCTCAGACGCCATGACCGGACTACTGCGCAGTTCTACGACGCAGTTTGGTTAAAGATGACTCGGCATTTTGGCGCGCGCGCACGAAATTATGTTTTGAAAATAAATGCAGACGTTTACATTTCGGGTTTTGAAACTTTTGCACCTTCGTCGGAAAATGTATAAATATAAAAGGCTAAAAATGTGTTTTATATTTATATTTCATTTCTCCTTCCTTCCTTCTTTGCGAATCGCATCGGCATGTTTGGCCATCTTCCAGATCACGTGACGATCAAACGGGAAGGAAATTCAAAAATCTGTCTGTTAGATACAAGATAATATTTTTTTACTATCGTAATCAATAAACAGTTGCCGAATATCTTGCAGAATGGCAGACTAGATAGGTTTTGAAAATGGCGATTTTTATAACTTACGTGACCTCGTCCCTGACCTTGAACCCGGACAAAAGTTATATCGTTGTGCAACACTCATCGACCTCTACCCACATACTAAGTTTCCTCAAGATCGGAAAGAAAAATTGTTGATGGACATACGGACGGACGGACGGACATTTGGTCCGGCTTTATTAGGTCATCGCGGTAGAGATGACCTAAAAACAGAAAAAAAGATGGAAGTGCTTAGGATATATAGTGCTATACCAGTGACCATGACGGGTCTGATGCCAGCTTGCTGCAATTTCTTCAGCGTCGAGATTGTGTCAATCTTGAGCTTGTTCTCCATCACCAACAGCCCCACAAACTCGAGATTTGACTCGATTGTTTCCCTGAGAGTCCAATGATATCAAATGTAAAGTGAAACTTTGTGGAGAAAGCCAGAGTACAGTTCAAGAATTGGACAGGTACAATAAGATACAGAATATAGTAGGATAGCAAACCTGGGGATAGTACGAAGGCGATGCCATGTGACTTTGCTCTCCAGCCGACGATGCGCCAAGCCCAGCACGCGGAAGCCTCTCCGAGTGTAACCACGAAGAATCGACAAAAAATCTTCTGGAACTGGTGGGTTAAAAGATTATGTTTAACATAAATTTAGCTTTTATAACATAATGGACTAAGTTTTTTGACAATGGTATGATAAAACCGAAGCCTAAAATGTGCTCGGAATTCCCAGAACAGTTTTCATATCGTCATCGCCTGCAAAAAACGTTTTGGTGGTCAGTACCAAAAATTGGGGTACAGGGAGTTTGTGGAGGAATGCTTTTGGCTTTGTTGATCCTTGCAAATTGGCTGGGAAAGATACATTTGTTATGTCACAGTGTTTGTACAATAATAAAAGACAAATAGCACATTAGCTGCAGGATGATTATGTAACCCCTTATAGTGTGTGGTTTGCATGTGTTCGCACACACCTCTTTTCTTTCTTTCTTTTGACACACACAGACAGACAGACAGACAGACAGACAGACAGACAGACAGACAGACAGACAGACAGACAGACAGACAGACACACACACACACCTGAAATACAATATAATTTAAAGGATTGTTGTAAATGATGTTAACCTCAAAACATAGTTCTCTTACCTTAAGTAAGAACCTTAACCTGTAAGCAAATTCATGGTTTTCCGACTGCATGGTTCATCAGCTGGGCATAGTTCTTCCTCGAGGTTTCGATCCTTTCAGCCCAGGACCTTCCCAAACGGTTGATCCACAACCTTGGCCATGGATCCACATCAATAGATACCAACATCAGTATATCCACAACCTCAGTTGCGTCCAGGCAGCCAGTCAACCCAACAATGAAACGTCACTAAAGACTCTACTCGGTTGAGGAATTAATGTATTATCACGTAGTTACAACTCCTATCACACATTCTATTATAAGATAATACGTTAAATAATGCACATATCACACATCCACCAACAAACACAATCATTCCACTCACCTTTGGATCAAACTGTTGTTTATAAACGGTTTTCATCGGCTTTCTTGTCTCCGGCAACCACTAAAATGGGTTTGAATGGTGTGTGTGTGTGTGTGTGTGTGTGTGTGTGTGTGTGTGTGTGTGT
>BROF01005212.1:228-21499 GCA_024346535.1 Eptatretus burgeri | reverse complement strand
CTCTCTCTCTCTCACTACTCTTCAACCCCTCACCCCTCTCTCTTTTTTTCCCCCACCCTCACTCTGTTAACACTCCCCTCTCACTCTGTACCCACCCCACCCCCACTCTGTCCACAAGTCTGATGTTGGCTTAATGGTCAAGGTAGCTGGTTTAAGAACTTAGGGTCTTCAGTATGAGCCTGTCATGCCAAATAATCACAGCAAAATTAGCACATCTAAAGGAAAGGGCCGGGCCAAACGCAAACCCGTTTTATTATCGTCAAAACCCGTGTGAGATGAAAAGTATGATCAATTTTGAAAAACAATGTTTCGCTTTCATTCCACTCGCAAGGAGTGACAGACCGATAGACCTGTAGCCGGAGCAAGGTACCACTATCATCATTTGACTGTGTGACGTCATGAACTTTCCTTCACCGAAGATCATGTCACCACCATCCAGGATTCCGCACGCAGTATCACCTCACCATACGGATCCACCAAGTGCAGCCAGCATGCGCTATGGCATATAGTCCACCAGTGTCTGGAATTCTGCAGGAGGGATGCGGCACCATTCCTCCACGAGAAAGTCAATAAACTCACACCTGCTTGATGGAGGTGGAAAACGGCGTCTCAGGCGTCGTTCCAGAATATCCCATAAATGCTTGATTTGTTCAGATCCAGTGACCGAGAAGGCTATGACATATGGATAACATCAGTGTCATGCTCATCGAACCATCGAGTGACCACATGTGCTCTGAAGATGGGGGTCGTTGGGGGTCACCTCTTGCAACCATGCTTTCTTTTTTTTTTTCCAAAATGAAAGGCAACTCGGCCTGTGTAGCCTTTTTATACTTGACCCTATGCATGCTGGGATGTTATTTGCTTAATTAACACATGGGCCACACCTGTGTGGAAGCTGTTGGTTGGTGTCCCTCATTTACCTATGCGTTTCCTTTTGTCCACTACCTGCACATACATATACATACCCTCGATTATATATAGAAGATAACAACAATACGAACACAATACAACTTGAAGATCAATTAATTACCAAAGTATCAAGTTCAATTAATTATTCAGTTTAAGGGATACCCTTTTGGGAGTGAATTTCCACCAACTACTGAAAGGGTACAATTTCAACACATGCATCTTTAAGATCACTCACTGGTGTTCTGCACACAAAGGGTTGCGAGCTTCTCAGGTGCACCCTTGCAGTAAACGTGCATGTGGCGCTCGCCCAACGTGCGCGTAACCACAGACATCCGCTGCAGGTTCGAAGAAAATGGAAATTGTTGCACAATGCCCACCTCAAAACCATGCTGTGGATAGGATGGTGGAGGCAAACAGAAAAATAAACCAGCAAACAAAGATGAAACTTTCAAAACTGTGACATCAAGGGACAGGCAATCAATGAACTTGTATTATAGAGCTAAAAAAAAAAAGAAAAAAAAAAGTGAGCTGCTTATTTTTCCAGATTCTTGAGTAGCATTCTCCAATTGCTATTGAAAATAACTTTCGACAAACTAGCTAATTAATCTTTAATCTCGTGTAATCACACAACTGCCTGCCATAGGTGGGCACACTTCAGGGCTCTGTTATTAGCCTCTGCCAGATCCTTTGATGATCACGCCTCATTAGATGATCCATAGTCTTGTGTCCAAGACCGCACTCTCAGTTGGCATAATATTTACTGTGTCAACATCTCAGCACATCGTCGATTCAGGTTTTAATAGGTTGTTGTCCATTGTTGGTTGGCACCTGGTGAGAGTTTCCCTATCGGCTCAATGTTCATTCGCTCTTCATCTGAGGCCAGTTGAAATATTTAATCACAAGGGTTCAGCCTCATTGACGTTGGATTTCCGTTGGGTGAATGGATTGATTATAGGAAGCTCCTGCAAGATTCAAGTTGTGGAAGGATAACTGGATGGCCATCAAGAGGGTGTCTTTCATCTTCTGATAATCTATGGTATTCTATTTGGCTTGTTACTGCT
This sequence comes from Eptatretus burgeri, assembly GCA_024346535.1. Lineage (NCBI taxonomy): Eukaryota > Metazoa > Chordata > Myxini > Myxiniformes > Myxinidae > Eptatretus > Eptatretus burgeri. The sequence goes on along the minus strand of BROF01005212.1, from coordinate 19,529 downwards.
CTCATGTCAGGTGGTGCAACACCAACCAGCTATATTATGGATGGCTCATATTGGTGGGTTTCAGACAGCCAGTAACGCAACGACATTTTGAGTTTGGCACTGGCCAGGTCCAGCTTCTTGACATGGACTGATCATTCCCAAACTGGGCATTCATATTCCACCGTGGAAGAAGCAGGGGGAGACACAAACCTTAATGTCATTCCACACATGGCGAGTCAAGAGAAAAGTGCAAGACAACTTTCCACAGTCATTACTCTCACCATAATTTCACTCTTTCTGATTTAACATTGACAGCATACATCATACATCATACATCATACAACTCCACACTCAAACCACATGTGCACAGACATCTTCCTTGTGATTTTCATTCCCATTAGCACACCAAATAATCACAGCAAAATTAGCACATCTAAAGGAAATTGCTGTTCTCGTGATACAGTGAAATGAACCTCTCTCCTCATGCTTTTCTCTGTGCTGGAATTATTGTGAAGCCTCAAGTATAATAATCCAATTATCAGCCAAGATCACAGCTGCACAAATTGCATGAACGATGGTTTCACCACAAAACACATTTGTCAATCTTCAAAAAGAAATATACATATACAGGGGGCTGCAAAAGTAGGTACACAGTAATGAAAAACAAAACGTGCACACAAAACGTATTTTTATTGATTATACAAGCATATCAATAATAACATACCGATAATAAACATATCAATAATAAACATATGAATCCCTCAAATGTTCAAACCGTTTGCCCCCGGCATTCACACACTCCACTAGTCGAGTGTGGACACCCATGCACACTCTGGCACAAAGGTCTTTATCAGCATCAATTTCCTGGCAAGCCTCCCGTATGAACTGAATCATGGCATCAACAGAACGTGGCTTGCGTGCGAAAACCCTGTCTTTTACACATCCCCAGAAAAAGAAGTCCATAGGGGTGAGATCCGGCGAACGTGGTGGCCAGTCCACGGTTCCCCGACGTCCAATCCACCTGTTGGTAAATTCTTTGTCAAGTAGCGCACGCACAGTGAGTGCGAAGTGCGGTGGCGCCCCATCCTGCTGAAAGTAGAAGTCGTCCTGCTGCTGTTGTTCACGTAATTGTGGTATGATTGTATCCGTCAGCATGTTCAGATACACGTGTTGATCGACAGTCATGTGCAGAATGATAGGTCCAACGACACCTTTGCAGGACAGGCCGGCCTACACTGTCACCCCAGGTTGATTGAGCTGTTGCTCAATCGTGACTTTAGGGTTTTCAGTTGCGTAGTACACACAATTGTGCCGATTAACAGCACCCGATAGCTTAAAGTTTGCTTCATCGGACCACACGATTTTGCGCAGAATGCTGTCACCCTCTCGTTCCTCATTCAGGGTGGCTTCGCAAAATTTTAAACGCTGATCCGAGTCATCCTCTAATAAACCATGTATCAATCGTGGCACGTACATTTTCAGTCCTACACGGTGCATCAAACGACCCAACGATCTGCGTTCAATACCCAATTCAGATGACGCCCTGTTTTTCGATTTCTGAGGGCTCTGGGTAAATGCCAGGGCGACTTGCATTGCATTCTCTGGCATTGTCACGGTGACTGGTCTACCACTCTTTGGCGAGTTGTGGATAGACCGCGTCCTCTCAAATTTCTCACGTATCCGGTAAATCGTGAGCCTCGTTGGTGGAGGCGATGCAAATGTTTCTCGCCACTGCTTTCGCACACATTCACTATTCTGTCTTCCAGTACCGTTTCAAAATCCAGTTGCGCTCGTCCGTTAAATTACTAGCCATCGTTAGATTTCCACTTTACCTACAAATAAAAGATGTATTGTAGAAAAAATTACGAAAATAAAAATATTAAAAATGGTAATTATGATTTTAATGAATTACATGAATTCTAGTATTAAATGAATCCTAGCACCACTATTATAATACTGGTGATACTGGTATAATCCTTACTGTATACCTACTTTTGCAGCCCCCTGTATATATGGAAATACACACACACACACACACATACACACACAACAGTTCTAAAACATCTTCAACGAGCCATATTGTAACCGAGCTGCACGGCTTGTTCCACCATTCATAGTATAAAGACGCTTCACCCGCATCTATTATGAGCAACCAAAGATGTTTCCCTCCTCCCATATCCCCCCCCACTCCGTGAGTTGCACGATTAAAATGTTTCACCATATCTGACAACTGCTGAATAAAATTTCAGCATGCACACACACTTGCATACATAAAATGTTAGCTTGCACAACTTACAGAATTAAAATGTTTTGCCACATCAAACTTCAAAGTAAAATGTTAGCATGGAGACTTGCATAATTAAAACATTTCAACACATCAACCCCCAGAACCCAGCTGACTACATCTGATAAAACGTAAGCATCTGCCAACATCCCACACAAACAATGGGCAGACTACTCACCACTCCCGCAGCTACCCACAATTCCCACATGACTACTTATGTGCAGCGTATCCTGGGTCTCAGTCATTCTTCTTGTCCTGCTGCCTTGACCAGTGTTTTGCCTCTCGTTCCACTCATTTGCTCATTGATCAAACACGGCTCCCAAGCACAAGACCAGTGCTGGAGATGCATCGACTGCCAAGAGGTGAAATAAAGTGATGAGCCAGAATCACAAAGTTGATCTGCTGGACTGGCTGTCGAGAGGACAGAGTGTGGCTTCTGTGGGCAGACAATAAGGAGTAAACAAATCCACCGTTCGCGACATACGGAAGATTAAGAAGGTGATCCGAGAAAGTGTTGTGGCGAGCGCTACACTGAGCACCAAAGTGATCACCCACATCCGGGATGTCCACATAGAAAGGATGGAGAAGGCGCTCAGTGTATGGATTGATGAAAATGCGCAGAAGAACATGTCTTGAAGTGGATCTTTCATTCGTGCAAAAGTGATGCGTATGTACACACATCTGGCTGGCATGGGTGTCACTATCACGAGTGATGAGGTTATGAGTGGCCCCTGTCCATTCAAAGCAAGCAGGGCATGGCTTGACTGCTTCAAGAAGCACTATGGTCTCCGAAACACCAAATGGCAGGCGAGTGTGCCTAGCCGGACCATGAGGCGGCCAAAGCATTCCCTGCTCAACTCGCGCAGCTCATCGAGGAGAAGAGGTGTCTGCCAGAGCATGTGTTTAACGCGGTCAAGACCGGTCTGTTTTGGAAAAAAAAGATGCCAACGTGAACTTTTATCTTTAAACATGAGGGGCAGCATCAGGATTCAAGGCCGCAATGGACCAGGAATCTCTTCTATGCGCAAATGCAAAAGGGGATTGTATGACAAAGCCCATGGTGTTGTACCGTTACCTGAACCAGCATGCTCTCAAGGGCAAGAACAAGCACATGCTGCCCTTGTTTTGGAGGGTCAACAGGAAGGTGTGGGTGATGGCAGCAATTTTCATGGACTGGTTCCATTACCATTTCGTCCCTCAGGTGGAGAGGTACCTGGCGGAACAAAACCTTGTGTTCAAGGTTCTCCAGCTCGTTGACAATGCTCCTTGCCACTCCGGCGACCTAAATACGGCTCACCTTCATGTTGAGGTGATCTTCCTGTGACACAACACCAACTCCCTGATCCAGCCGCTCGACCAAGGAATAATCTGTACTTTCAAAACCTATTATACCCGTGGCACCTTTCGTCGCATTTTGGATGCGATGGAATCAGAACCAGCGCGCACCATCAGGCAGTGTTAGAATGAGTTCAACATAACCCACTGAATCGGCATAAATAGTTACTGGATGAGGTGAGAGCCTCCGCTATCAACACTAGGGTGTTTCATATTGCAACTTTTTTTGCGCTAGTCAAGTTGGCTACCCGTCATAGCTTTCCAATATGGATAAAAACCCCACTCACCGATTTTTAGAATTTTCTTCCCAAAAATGGCCGCCGGCGGCTATTTTTTCCAAAATGGCGGCCTTTTTTCGCATTTTGACACAGAAATCGACTCCTTCACCTGCTAAAATACGTTAATGTTACTTGATATGTGTATGTTTGTGGATGATTATGATTGCTATGTCTGCTTGATATTATGATTGCAGACATAGCAATCATAATCATCCACAAACATACACGTATCAAGTAACATTAACATATTTTAGCAGGTGAAGGAGTCGATTTCTGTGTCAAAATGCGAAAAAGGCCGCCATTTTGGAAAAAATGGCCGCCGGCGGCCATTTTCGGGAGGAAAATTCTAAAAATCAGCGAGTGGGGTTTTTATCCATATTGGAAAGCTACGATGGGTAGCCAACTTGACTAGCTCAAAAAATTGCAATATGAAACACCCTAATCAACACCTACTGGTACAACCTGTGGCCACAGACAGTGAAGAGCTTCAGAGAGTTTCCTGACAACACGGAGACACATAACATTGTCAGGTTGGCATGGCAAGTGTAAGAGGAAGGCTTTGACAACATGGAGCCTGAGGACTTGGATGCTCTTATTGCCTCACATGCTGCGGATGAGTTGGGAGCCATTACCAAGGTTTCCGAGGAGGAGGAGGAGAAGGAGGGGAGTGATGACAAAGAGATGTCGAGGTCCAAACTCATGGTCAAGCTCCTGGGTGAGAGGCTGCAAGACATGCAGTCAATTACTGAGCGTCTGTTAGATGCCAATCTGGTCATGAAGCGTTATCTCAAGTTCAAGAGGGTGTTGGATGACGTGATGCTCCCAGACAAGGAGCTACACTGAAAGCTGCTGCAATCTGCCAGGCAGCTCTCAATCAGAGATTTCTTCCGCCTGGTTCCGTCCACCTCACGAGCACCAGCAGCCTCGAGTGCCTCTTCTGCATCCCCTTTGATGAGCGACTTATCAGGATCCTCACCCTGCTTCAGTGCCCTCACCTACAGTCCTTCTGGAGCATGACTGATCATGACCCTCATCTGTGCTGTCTTCAAACTCCTCCATTGAGTTCACTGGATTTTGTTTTTGATTTTAGCAGTGCAGCAGGCAACTTCTTAGTACCCCCAATGATCTAACAGCCATCGTAAGTTCTACATCCACATCTTTCTAACCTCCACCACTGTTCCTTTTGTCCTGTTGAGTCCTGATCGTGTTCTATCTCTTCCATGAGTCTTGCTTTAATGTACAAATTTAAAATAAATAAACAAGCAGTCATAGACTGGAAATTGTTAACTTGACCTCTGACCTTGTCTCATAAAAGCTATCTCAAGAGAAGGTAGCGACGCAAACCAGAAGTTTGTACGATGATTCTGTACATAACCATCAAAAATCGAATGTTTTGGATGTTTGACCTCACTGTGACCTTGACCTTTGACCGATTTTGACCAAATCTAATCAGTGCGAGCCACCACCCTCCTGAATCACGTGGTGTAATTTGACATTGGTAGCTTCTTCCGTTCTCGAGTTATCATTTTTTGGATGTTTGACCTCACTGTGACCTTGACCTTAGACCGATTTTGACCAAAATCTAATCAGCACTAGCCATCACCCTCCTGAATCACGTGGTGTAATTTGACATTGGTAGCTTATTCCGTTCTCGAGTTATCGTGCCTACAAACAAACAAACAAACAAACAGAAACGGAAGTCATCAATATACTTACGAAATCTTTAGATTTCGTAAGTAATAAATAAATAAATGAAGTGTTTCATTTTCGAAAATCCAAAACAATTCTGCAATTCGAATACAGCACTGTTCGGTCCCAAGGAATTTGGATTTGAGAGTTTTCACCGTATTTCACTTCCAAATGTAAAGCACAAAACAGCCATATTCAAACTCAACTGAAGGAAACCGTTATCCTCCACCATGACAAAGTGCTTGCTGCAAGCGATGAACACAAAACTACAGTGGATGGAAGTCTTACCGTCAATTCATACATTTCCTGCAACAGGAACAAAATTTCCAAATTAATTACAATAAACCACCCTCAAAACAAACTACATGTATAATCACAAATTGCAAAATGAAATTTTAAGGTGCAATGCAGAAGAAAGAAAATATGGGTACAAAAAAAAAACAAACAAACATGCAACACAGAAACAAGGATGCAATGCAAGTGGAGTTGAAAATTTACATAAAGACAAATTAAAGCGAAATTCCATCTTAAAATGAAAGGATTGGGGAGAATCAAAGCTTGGGACATTTCATGCAATTTCAGAAAGCTGAGACTTAAAAACACAAAACCATTCCTAACAGATTTTGAGGGACCAGTGTGAGCTGGGGCCAAAATTTCAACACCAGCATCTTGGGGCTCATCAAACCAAAAAGAATTTGGAAAACGTTTTGGTGACAATTTGTTTTAATTACCGCATCTATATTACAATGCACATGGGGGTCGACTTTGTGCATCAATCTTCACCAGTGCACTGCAGTAGACATTCCATTCTGTGGTCTCAATATATGTGACGAGTTTTTATTTTGCCATCGACAGTACGAAGCCCCAACCCATCTGTCCCAGGGCAGCACAGGGCAGCCCCTGCTCATGTAATATAATATAATATATCTTAAGATGATTTCAAGCATTTGTTTGTTAATCTTACATGGCTGAACCATACCATCTAGAGGCCCCAAATTTGGAGCGTCGGTACTGCAGAATCTGGGCAATGTTTTAAGCTACCACATGCTGGCCTTGAAGGCCATTTTGAGGCCAAAATGAAGTGTATCGTGGGATGTGGGGTCAGGCAGTGCTGCTGCTGGCACAAAGACAAAAGTTAACCACCATGAGGCTAATAACTCCATAGCTTTTTAATGTCCAACATGTACTGAAACCACTGCCAGGAAAAGCTCACCACCATGACAGCAATGACTCCATATGCCCCTAGGACTCCATAGGAACCCCTAGGTAGTTTTTCTTTTTTTCCCCATGCAGTGCCAGATACCCAGACTGGTAATAGATATGTGGCATTAGGTTGATGCAGTTGGGATTATCCATTTAGTAACAAAAAAGGCACAGCGAACCAATAAAATTACAAGTCGAATCTGCTCCCCAATTTTGATACAAACCAGAAAGAGCAGTCAGCCTCAAGCTGTCTCTCTGTCTCTCTGTCTCTCACTCACACACACACACACTCACTCACTCAGACTCACACTCACACTCACACAGACACACACACACACACACACGTTTTTTTTTTTTAAGGCTCTTCTGGCTAAACAGTTGCATAGGCTGTGCCTATGAGGCATGAACTTAGCAGTGCTACAGCCCCCCCCCATACTTCTCCATAGGATTGTGCTACAGAGAACACTGAGAAGATAATTGCATTCTTAATTTTACAGACTAGTCGACCTTGGGGAGGGAACATCCACTGGTAAGTGGTTTGGGCTTCTTTGCCCTCATCAGCATGGAGCAGAAACCTGTCCCCGAAGTGAACTGGTAACACCCTACAAGAAATTAAGTCGAGATCAGACCCCCATTAATGTAGGAGGTACCAGGAAGCAAGTGTCACACCAGCTATTACTGCATGGATTCGGACAAACAGGAAATGCCTGCCATACATTAACCTGGCGGGGGTACACAAAAATAGTTCTGGGAGCAGCCAGGAACAATTTAAATTTCTTTTTAAAGGCTCTTATAACAAAACAGTTGCAGTGGCTCCACCTATTAGGCAGGAGCTTAGCACAGCTTCAGCCCCCTACATGTTACCTGGCGTAGCATGCGATTATTTAATCAAAAACGATTCATTCTTTCTACATTGTTTTCAAACACCGATTCTGCAACTGGTCCGAAAAAGTAATGATGGAAGACTTTTAAAATTTGTAGGTCAAATTCATAAAGTTTGCAGGGAGAGTGATAATTGAAGAGTGGTTGAATTGAGGAGAAAATTAAAGGAAGGAAGACTGACAAGCAAAATTGTAGATGTTTTAAATTTGAAATGTGAAAAGCAAAAGTGGAAAGCAATTAACAAGAAAATCAATGTTGCATGTAGAAAAACAAAAACATTGAGAAAAACGATATAAATTATCGAGTGGAGAATCATACAGGTTCTCTCTCCAAAACATACAAGGTCAATGTCAGTGTCTTCAGCACTAACGGCTCCGGCACATGGGGGCTTCACCACAGTGGGCATTATGGAATCGTATTTAGTACGATCATCAACTGTCGGCTCCTCAAATATCTGAAGATACAGAAAAGTGAACGAGTAAGCAAAAAGGCCACAATGCCAAAGAAAATGCCACGAGAACAGAACGTACATTTCTCAATTATTCAGATTAGGTTTAGCTTGAAAAATGGAACCATATTCTAAAATATTCAAAACATCATAAACTGTGATTCTTGTGTTGTGACTGACCCAGCCAGTAGCTTCAAACATTTTCAGATCCAAGGGATCACCAGAAAGCTGGCCATCGAGCCGTGTAAGAGAATGGCACGTCGCCATTGCAACCACCATGTCCCCGGTCCCAGAAAACTGCTGCACTGGAGCCAGGAACCTACATAGCAAGACACTCATCTGTCACAGCAATACTTCATGTAGTAAACAACATAAATGGTTGCTGAAATGGTAACAGTAAAACAATGGTTGAAAGCTTTACAAGTGTACCAACAGAGGCCACACAGATGCATCAGGCACTTACTTTTTATCTTGAATAGGAACCACTCCCCAGAGATCCAACCCATCTTCAGTGAGTGTGCCAGTCTGGATAAGGCAGGGGTAGTAGAATACAAAGAACAGTAATCTAAAATGACATTTTCAACTGCTTGACATAATGGTGATCATCTTCATTTTTTTTATTCTCAAAGTTTGCTGAACAACTAGTAAAAGACTCAGGATGAAAAAGGAAGGCAAGTGAATGAACAAAATTGTGACTCCACCTTATCAAAGGCTACTAGGTTGATCTGGCCACAGATATTGATGCGATTGGGGCTTGTAGAGAAGATGCCTTGCCGTTTCAGGCGCCGTTGTGCATACACAATACCAGCTGTAAGAGCCGCGGGCAGTGCCGGAGGTACCGCGATTGTCACAATATCCAGTGTCTCCATCACAATCTTTTCTGCCCGTTCCTGCAGTGTGTAATTACAGTTGAATGAGCAACCCAGAGACAATACAAGCTTCTCATAATTTCACATTCGTACTTGTTCCTCAAAAAGGTATATTTTTCTACGTAGCGGCTCCACACCACTTTGGACCGCTCCACCATTCCAGGAGTTACTATCCGTTATGGCGGGGATCCGTCGGTTGACGGTGCCTTTTTGCTGCTGTGGGTCATGTTGTTTGGAGCCAGAAAGGGGGCCATGTTTCAGTGTTCAGTGACCATGTTCTGTGACAGAGGGGAGTGGCTCGCATTAGTGCTCTTGGCTGTGAGGAGTGTCGAGGTTGCTTTCAGGTGAATGTGAGGAGCATCGTTCATGTACTAAGCGGCTACGTCCCTCCGATCTGCATCATGTTCAAGGACCTCTGTGACTGCACAAGCCACGTTAAAACGCTCGTGACGGCCAAGAAGCTTCCTACCGGGCAGTTAATGTGCTGTGTGAGTGGGGGCGCAGATGTGCATGGACAGCGTGCTTTCCGTGGGCACCATATCAGGGAGGACAGGAGGACATTGCGTGCACCCAAAAGGTGGGAGTCATAGGTGCTCTTGCTTGTGACTTGGGAGGCAGTCTTTTCAGTTAATCAAGCCATCTTTGAGGTGGTCATCGGTTGCAGTCATATCGTTGGGCTCTTGCTCAAGACCAGATGTCCATGACACAATGGCTGGGCAGGGCACGACTGCTGACCCTGCATGCATGGTGTTCCATTGGGCCTGTGAAGCACCTCTTCTTCAATGGCAGCTGCTGGCGCTTTGGGGAGCCATCTGTGCTCCACAGGAGGCAAAGTTGGCTTAGTTGCTACTCGGAGGAGAGGTAGTCTCAGTGGAGCCAGGGTCATAGCAGGCAGGGCTTTGGGAAGAGGACATGGTAAACGAGCTGCCCTCTATGGTGACTTGAAGAGGCCCAACAAATATTATGATTGGGCCATTGGAAGTGTTAATGCTTTGTGGTAATTTCTGCCCTTGATTTTTATTGCTTTGAATTCAGTTTTGTTGCCTTCTGATATTCTGTATTTCTGCAATTGCACGCAATTTAGCATGTCTACCAAGAGAAATTTCAAATAAACCATCCCGTCATTCAAAGTTAGTTAGATGTTATAAGGAGAGATGTGACATGGGATGTGGAGGGAGACAGAGTCATCAACATCCCATCTTTTTTTTTTGAGAAAACAAACTTTATACTTTCGTGACAACGTCCCAACAATTACAGCAACAACCAGTGACTTACTCCAGACATGATACTCAAGATAATCGTGTACAGCATTCCAGCTGAAGCCAAGGCTGCCAAGCACATCAGGAAGCAGACTGCATCACGATACAACTGGAAATCAATGGGCTTTGGGAAGAGGATAGAGCGAACTAGTTGTCCCTTAGCTGTAGAAAACCCTGAAATGATGAAGGGGAGGGGGTGGGGGGATCACATAATCAGGTATGTATCATGAATGCTGCCCAGAGTGAAGTGTTGAAGTTATCTAACACCAATCAAAAAAATCACAATGTTTTTCTCAACAGCATGTGCAGTAAATATGTTAAGAAAAATAAAAATAAAGCACAGTCAGATAAACAAGATGAATAACCAGGAAAATAAATACAACTCATAAAGCATTTCTCTTAGGTAATGATTGATTGGCCCTAAATTGTTTTTTTTAGAATGTCATTGGATTGACGACATTACAGGTATGGTTTCAATTGTCAGTTGCATGTGCTCTAGTATGCATGGTCTATTTCACCTTTGGAATTAATAGAAATGGGGTGTTTACCACCAGTTCCTGAATGGTTTGGTGTGAGATATCTGGATTTACCAAAATTAAGAACTAGAAATATTTAAGGTGTAAGCTACCAAACAAGCGAGTCTGATAATAGTGTCACCTTAGACAGTCTCCATCAACACGTGAGATCTGCGCCGGGTTCTATCCCACCAATGGCCGAAAAGTTTCGAGCTAAATAACGGTCAATCAGTTCTGTTCTTGCATATGGCAGCTTGGCTGCCAGGTCAATATCATTTCTTGGAAGGATGGCTGTGCTGCTGATGCTGTGGCCCTCTACCAGCACACTGGCACTAATTTCGCCAAACTCGAAAGGACAGGCTAATTCAACCCCACCTGGTGTCACCATTCAGCAGCCAACAGGCGCTCAAACTCAGGACCCTAGGATCCTAAGCCAGCCACATTGGCCACTAAGCCAACACCAGGTTTACTATGATCAATTAAATTAAATCTACAACTTTACCATTTCCCAAGGTCACCAAAATTTGGTGGTGGGAGGTTGCCATCCTCCAAGCCACACAGCCCCACATGGTGGCCCCAGAAATAAAAGGTCTCCTCTTCCAGTCCTACAGCGCATCCTGCAACCATGGCACATACGGGAAGCAAAAGGATGGAATACATTTCTTTTCTTTACAACGGTTTATTTATAATAGAAGTAAAAGATGCAGGGAGAAGAGGTAGACAGGATGTGGAGAATGGAACAAACCAAGCAAGTCAACAGACACAAAGATGGATGTTGGGACATGCAAACTTATTTGCAGGGAAGAATAAATAACAATCCTAAACCACTAGGCATCAGAGACAATACTCTGACAAAACAATGGGCTAAACAGGCGAGGAATTCCCATTGGCAAGATGCCGAGTGGTGTGCAGGGCGATAGTGCAGCTCAGGAACAGGAAGGATGCAGTGGAGGCGAGGGATTGTGAAGCGGCATCCACGTCTCCAAAGAGCTGTCTTCCTTGTCCCCACGATGAAGCAGAGCAGATACGAAGAGCAAGATAGATCAAAAGAGAGGGAGACGAAGAGCGAGAGAGATCAAGAGAGCGGGAGACGAAGAGCGAGAGAGATCAAGAGAGCGGGAGACGAAGAGCGAGAGAGATCAAGAGAGCGGGAGACGAAGAGCGAGAGAGATCAAGAGAGCGGGAGACGAAGAGCGAGAGAGATCAAGAGAGTGGGAGACGAAGAGCGAGAGAGATCAAGAGAGTGGGAGACGAAGAGCGAGAGAGATCAAGAGAGCGGGAGACGAAGAGCGAGAGAGATCAACAGAGCGGGAGACGAAGAGCGAGAGAGATCAAGAGAGCGGGAGACGAAGAGCGAGAGAGATCAAGAGAGCGAGCGAGAGATCAAGAGAGTGGGCGACGAAGAGCGAGAGAGATCAAAAGAGTGGGAGACGAAGAGCGAGAGAAACACAGAGCAGTCTTCTTTCCAAAGGTTCCACTCCCATGTGTTTCATGCGCAACCGCAGACCTAGCCCTTGTGAAATCCCTGTACTTTTCTGAGCTTCTGCACCGTGTGTCCTCCAACCCACCCTCCATACTCTGGGACTGCCTTTGCCTGTGGTGGGTCCTGTGATTGGCTGCCCACTGCTTGTGGGAGGTGCCATTCTCCAAGCCGCACCGTCCCACGGGGTGGTCCCAGAAATAAAAGGTCCCCTCTTCCAGTCCTACAGCACATCCTGCAACCATGGCTTGTGGTGCGCCAGCCAAACAGTAAGTCCAATGTTCCAGTAAAGTCTGTATAGCTTTCCTGGTAACTTTTTGTGGTCGCAAGTCCTCACTTGGCCCTGCCTGCTAACTTGAAATGTTTACTCATGCAATATTCTCCTAGTTTTACTATCTATAAAATACATACGCTGCCTCCTCAGCATCATATGTAGAGACGACTTACTCTGACAGGTCCCTGACACATGGCAATATAACCTACTCAAAACACATCGACCATACTATTCTTCCAACAATCAAGCTATAGACACGCCTCCACCCCCTTCCACATAATATTGTTACGGAACTGGGTTCTGGGTCTATCACGAGGGAGGGGGGAAGGGGGGGGTCTCTTGGACCCACTTCTATACCCATGAACCCGAGGTTCAGCAACCATGAATAACTCCGCAGTCCGGTGGGTTGCTAATCAAACAAAGATGCCGATGGACACCACCGAACCGAGCAGGGTCCACGCGCCCAATAAAACCGCATTACCTACCAGTGGTTTTGGTGATCCCAATTGGGTACTGCATCCTCAATGCCCACCTGTCTACCGAGTACGGCCAAGCAAAACCATGGGGAGGACGTTGATTAAACCAGCAGAGCCAATCAGTGGGGGGGGGGCAAAATCTTCCTGTGTGTATGTATGTATGTATGTATGTATGTATGTATGTATGTATGTATGTATGTATATATATGTATATATATATATATATATATATATATATATATATATATATATATATATATATATACATACATATATATACATATATATATTACGTACACACGACATCGAACCAATTGAGGAAATACCAAAAACGAGTAGGTCTGAAATGTTTAATAGTTCTAATCAGTAATAGTCTGTCTGCCAAAATGGAATTTTTACCCTAACCTCAAAGTCTCTGATAAAGTTTTTTTCTCTGTGGATTATTGTAGTATAGGGTCTAAGTTAACATCCTAGGGTGGGTGTGAAATTCTCACGCTTGGGCAATTTGAGAAATCCAAGATGGCGGCCAAAATGGCTTCCGCTTATAGAAATGCTACTATAGTGCCCTCAAATTATGCTAGAGAAGCATGTGATACATCAAAATAGGGGTTTCAATAGGTGAGAAACCCAAATTTCTGTACTAGAAACTGGTATGTTTTATAATTTTTCCATAAATGTACATAATAATGACCCGAGTACCAGTTTAGTAACGTCGGAGAACAGCATCTTAGTTCGTTTACGACATGAAATGTGGTTTCATGATACAAAATGTTAACAAAACTTAAAAGTAATTACTCCTGCAATTGTTATTCAAAACTACTTTCAGAAAAGATTTCAAAATTTACAAATACCATTTGTTGAAAGTTACATACACAAATTTACAAATAAGAGGCAAACCGATAATGACAAAGTTGAACCAGCATGTCACACTATTACAATCATTACAATCATTATAATCACATACCTTTGCAAACCATACTAATTATTAAAGTAACATAATAACAATATCTATGTTAAAACAGTAATTTCAATCATGTCCTGATTATAATCTTTCAACCTGTTGCAATATATGCTCATAAAATATGGTTACTACATGCAGTCATTTGAAATACGGTAACAATTCAATGATTTGAACAATCAGACAGTCAAACAAAATACTGAACACACTCGAACAAATTAACATATGCTTCTCAATATTCATCATCAGTCATTTTCCACCATTGCATCATTTATCCTGGTGTGATGATTCCAGCATTCATCATCTCCTTCGCAATGGCAAAACACTGAGCAAGTCATGCCTGAACTGCAGCAGCTGCATCTGCGTGTGTTGCATGGTTTTCCCCCTTGCAGGAGCATTGGATGACCTTGAGCAGAGCATCAGGAGCCTGTGCAGTGTTGGGAGGAAGCATGACTGCACTCAGAGATCCATCCTCCATGTACCACCCATGGGCTGCTGGGTCAAGTGCTGGTGGGTTTGGCTCCAAGGAGTTCCTCCAGACTGCAACCTGGATGTGAGCCCAGGCCACATTCTGACAGAGGGCTTCATCGGTTGGGGGTAGAGACTGGAGCTTGGGAGCATTGGCGATGTTCTTGCTCACCTTCTTCATCCACAGTTTGTACCTTGCATCATTTGCTGAATCAGTGTCCTCCTCACCATAGCATGCAAGGACGAAGCGTGTACATTGTTTGACTACATCTTTCAGCTCAACTGTGATGTCACCAAGTAAACTGAGGGAATGCTTTTGGCTCCTTAGAACTCTGAGGGCAACTCCCTTTCCAATTCCGAAGTATGGTGCCACTGTGTCACATCCTGACTAACCATGCATTGGAAGAAGATCTTCCATAATCTCTTCATTATTGGCTACAGATGCATTGATGTCAATCACTGACCGACCCCTGATTAGTGATACCATCCACACCTGTGAAGTGATCTTCCCAAGATGACGGAAGTGGCACAGCAAGACAAAGATGTCTGTGTCGTCTGCCACCACTATGGCTGACTGTGGTTTGACAACTGCCAGCTGATGTGGAATGATGGTGTCACCCTCTTCCTGGGTGGTCTCCAGATCTCTTCTCTGTATTGTCAGACCTTTACCTTTGTACAGCTCAACTGGAACAGGACGGCTTCCAGTGATGACAAGGCGATGTCGCTTGAAATCATCCTTGTGCTTGATGAGGTCCTCACACAGAAGATCAATCAAGGCAGACTTGTTCTGGGACACAGTCAAGACAACTTTCTGTGGTGGTATCTTGGTGGTCGAGCTGAGGCGATATACCCTGCTTGCTCCTAAGTCCCTGTTCCTTTGAAGGCACTCCTTCCTGCTAGTAGCTATGTACCTGTAGTGAAAATGGCATAAGTGTACAATGTGCCAAACATCTGATCTTATAATTTTGTCTCGCACAAGGATGTATATATGTGTATCCATGGAGAAAAACAACTTTCGTTTTTTACGACAAAGTATTTCTTAATCAATCTTAAAGATACAGTGCATATTACTACATGGTGTATCTATATAATCAGTGTAATATAATCAAGCAAAATGTCTTTGTAGGGCTTTTTATCATGCTCAGAGTATGTGGAGCAGAAGAGGAAGGCAGGTCTCCATCTCCCAGGGTGCTTTGGGTCCTTTTCAAGGTCACAAATCTCTCCACAATACAGACAATGTTCTCTAAAATTGAATTGAACACAAGACTTTCGTAGTTTTCTTGGGGGTTGTTCTGGAACATTCTGGAATTCATATTTTGCCAGATTTGACTTGGAAGTATACCTGGAGACAGTTTCTGTGATAGAAAATTGGCAAGTTTGGATTTGCTGATAGCTCTCCATGCAATTTGATGTGCAAGTCATCTCCATATTTCTGACTTGCATCTATAATTGACAAGATTCTCTCAGGTCCACTGTTTTTCTGCAGAGCCTTTGATTCCTGTTCACAATCTTTTCCATACTTGAATTTCAACACACATTCTCCACACATTGTTCATTCAGGGAACACCTACACGACAAATTATCTACATCTACGAAGAACCACCACCACCACCACCAGAAGTACCTGTAAATAAACATGATGAATTAAGTTTTGGAAAGCAGACCTGTCACACAGGAAAGCAGATCTGTCACATATTACCACAAAATTTGGCACATATATATATATATATATATATATATATATATATATATATATATATATATATATATATATATATATATATATATATATATATATATATATATATATATATATATATATATATATAGTGGGGAGAACAAGTATTTGATACACTGCCGATTTTGCAGGTTTCCCACTTACAAAGCACGTAGAGGTCTGTTATTTTTATCATAGGTACACTTCAACTGTGAAAGACGGAATCTAAAACAAAAATCCTGAAAATCACATTGTATGATTTTTAAATAATTAATTTGTATTTTATTGCATGAAATAAGTATTTGATACATCAGAAAAACAGAACTTTATATTTGGTACAGAAACCTTTGTTTGCAATTACAGAGATCAAACATTTCCTGAAGTTCTTAACCAGGTTTGCACAGACTGCAGCAGGGATTTTGGCCCACTCCTCCATACAGATCTTCTCCAGATCCTTCAGGTTTCGGGGCTGTCGCTGGGCAACAGACTTTCAGCTCCCTCCAAAGATTTTCTATTGGGTTCAGGTCTGGAGACTGGCGAGGCCACTCCAGGACCTTGAGATGCTTCTTACGGAGCCACTCCTTAGTTGCCCTGGCTGTGTGTTTCGGGTCGTCATGCCGGAAGACCCAGCCACGCCCCATCTTCAATGCTCTTGTTGAGGGAAGGAGGTTGTTGGCCAAGATCTCGCGATACATGGCCCCATCCATCCTCCCCTCAATACGGTGCAGTCGTCCTGTCCCCTTTGCAGAAAAGCATCCCCAAAGAATGTTTCCACCACCATGCTTCACGGTTGGGATGGTGTTCATGGGGTTGTACTCATCCTTCTTCTTCCTCCAAACACGGCGAGTGGAGTTTAAACCAAAAAGCTCTATTTTGGTCTCATCAGACCACATTACCTTCTCCCATTCCTCCTCTGGATCATCCAGATGGTCATTGCCAAACTTCAGACGGGCCTGGACATGTGCTGGCTTGAGCAGAGGCACCTTGCGTACACTGCAGGATTTTAATCCATGACGGCGTAGTGTGTTACTTATGGTTTTCTTTGATACTGTGGTCCCAGCTCTCTTCAGGTCATTGACCAGGTCCTGCCGTGTAGTTCTGGGCTGATCCCTCACCTTTATCCTGATCATTGAGGGTCCACGAGGTGAGATCTTGCATGGAGCCCCAGACCAAGGGAGATTGACTGTTAGCTTGAACTTCTTCCATTTTCTAATAATTGCGCCAACAGTTGTTGCCTTCTCACCAAGCTGCTTGCCTATTGTCCTGCAGCCCATCCCAGCCTTGTGCAAGTCTACAATTTTGTCCCTGATGTCCTGAGACAGCTCTCTGGTCTTGCCCATTGTGGAGAGGTTGGAGTCTGATCAATTGAGTGTGGACAGCTGTCTTTTTTGCAGATAACGAGTTCAAACAGGTGCAGTTAATACTGGTAATGAGTGGAGAATGGGAGGGCTTCTAAAAGACAAAACGAGCAGGTCTGTGAGAGCCGGAATTCTAACTGGTTGGTCGGTGATGAAATACTCATTTAATGCAATTAAATGCAAATTAATTATTTAAAAATCATACAATGTGACTTTCAGGATTTTTGTTTTCGATTCCGTCTTTCACAGTTGAAGTGTACCTATGATAAAAATTAGACCTCTACGTGCTTTGTAAGTGGGAAAACCTGCAAAATCGGCAGTGTATCAAATACTTGTTCTCCCCACTGTATATATATATATATATATATATATATATATATATATATATATATATATATATTCAAAATTCTGAAGCACTTGCATCTCTGCTCACACGTCGAAACTTGAAGCCTTTGTTCATATCTACACGCACATGCACATGCATCTACTTCTAAAAAGCACCACCACCACCACCACCACCATCATGCAGAAAGACCTGAAAAATTGTTCTCCATTACAAAATCAGTTTTGAAAATCATGAAGCAGTTGGATTTCCACAATTCAGATAATTTTCAGCAAAACCATCAAAGTGCCCTGACTGATGCAGTGCTTGCTTGACACATATTATGCCTGTAAATAGCAGGAAATCTCTTTCTGCAACAAATTACAAAGAAGAAACTGGGCTTATGTAGGCCTACTATAATATATGTAGTTGCTGTCATGTTAGTGAAGTCATATGACATTTTGTGTTTGAAACCATGGGCCTCTCCGCACAAGTATTTTCTTCCTAAAATCGTCAATAACTCAAAAAATAACAAATACATAGTTTTCTAGGCTAAATTTCTGAATTGGGCATCCTCTGAAACCCCTATTTTGATGTATTACATGTCTCTCGAGCATAATTTGGGGGTACCATAGTAGTATTTATAAAAGCGGAAGCCATTTTGGCCGCCATCTTGGATTTCTCAAATTGCCCAAGGGTGAGAATTTCACACCCACCCTAGGATGTTAACTTAGACACTATACTACAATAATCCACAGAGAAAAAAACTTTATCAGAGACTTTGAGGTCACCTCTTTCGGCAGATGACTACAAGCATTTATTTGCACACAAGTAATAATAATTTGGCAAGTATTCACAAGGTAAATCAAAGAGCAAGGACATATATTTATAAACAAAGCAAATAAAAGAGCATGTATTTACAATCAAGATTTACAACAAGCACACGAGCGATCAAAGGTACAAAACTAGAAGGGCACTCGGTAGATCACATACCTCCACCACGTAATGCCTGATCCACGAGAACATATCTGGCACAATACATTTTTGAAATATCATGCTATGCAGCACTATATCGTTTTTAGCCCAATATGTCAATGGTGAAGAATCACTTTAAAGATTAAATAATTGTCATATCCAGATCTGGATTTTCACCAAAATCAAATCAATTCATCCTTGCGACACACCCAACCTGTCCACCAAGATTCGTCCGAATCCGTCCATAACTTTTTAAGATATCGTGCTATATATCGGTTTCACCCCATCTCTCAATGGTGAAGAATCACTTAAAAAATTATCAGATCCGGATCTTCAGCAAAATTGAATCAATTCGTCCTTGTCACACACCCATGCCCACGAAGTTCCATCTGAATCCGTTCACAACTTTTTGAGATATCATGCAATGTATCGTTTTTGGCCCTCTCTCAATGGTGAAGAATCAATTTAAAAAAACTAGAACGGGCACTCGGTAGAGCGCATACCTTCACCGCCGCAACTTTTTTCCGGGCAC
>BROF01005211.1:52782-77686 GCA_024346535.1 Eptatretus burgeri | reverse complement strand
ATATATATATATATATATATACTGTATATGTATGTGTATATGTGTATATATAGAGACGCATAATTCACTGTATACGACAGGGACTTTCAAGAAGAAAAGCAGGGAATTTGAAGGAGGTGGGTTTGGGGTGGATTAGCGGGGATAGCAAAGATTGTGGTTTCGAATGGGGGAAGATGATATGGTGGTAAACAGCTGTTTTGAAGACCTGGATGGAGGAGTGGGATTGAAGAGATTGTGGAAGTTGGTTCCACAGGCAGGAAAAAAGAGGAACAAATGAGTGGAGGTTAGCAGTGATACTGAATTTAGGTACTTTCACCAGAAGGGGGTTGATTGTGGACCGTGTGAGCCCTGCAGAAACCTGGGGAAGGGGGGGGGGGCAGCATGGAAGCAGCAAGAGGGTGGAAGACCAGAAAGGAGGCAGTTGAAGACAGAGACCACATACCTGTCGGTGATGGCAAAGTGATCGGCCGATAGACTCAGCTTCATCGTGGAAGATTCCAATAATCCTGACGGCCTTGGTCTCCACTGTGTCAAGCTGAGCAAGATGTGAGATGGGCACAAACCCAGAAAGGAGTGCATACTCCATCAAGCTGCAGATGAAGGCCTTAATTGAACAATTGCTGGGAGGATCATAATATTGGTACTTTATGTGATTTGAGAGTTACAGGAAAGTGATTCCACAAGTCAGAGAATAACCTTAAATGAGAATGGTGAAAGGAAAGTTTGGTCATCGGGATATTGACACTGTTTGGGTTATTGGATGAATACTGTGCCTAAGCAAAGCACATGATGAACAAAATGTAATACCAAGTCAGATGAGGGGGAGAACATGACAAAAGGTAAACCTATTTGTCTGTTGTTTGAACACTACAGACTTCTGCTGGGCTTTCTGATTGTAATAATCCATTCATTTATATTTGACAGAAAAAGAGTCAGGCCCTACCAGCCACATGATGATTAAGTCAGTTGCAATGAATTGCAATTGGAATCCATGTACGCTGTGAATGGCTAAGGAGTATTTTGTTTTAAAATGAAATTGAGGCTTGCAGAAAGAGCGAGGAGAAAAAGGTAATCCATCTATCGTGGGGCAGCAAATACCAAGCTAAGAGAAAGGTGAGGAAACACGACAACAAACCCAAACAAGTCCAATAAAAGCACATGACACAGACAAGGGCACAAGGAGTCGATGCAAAAACCACATTAGAAGACACTCAAAGAGACGCATAAATACATTCCCTCAACAATCAGTTGATGGC
Source organism: Eptatretus burgeri (assembly GCA_024346535.1). Taxonomy (NCBI): domain Eukaryota; kingdom Metazoa; phylum Chordata; class Myxini; order Myxiniformes; family Myxinidae; genus Eptatretus; species Eptatretus burgeri. The sequence goes on along the minus strand of BROF01005211.1, from coordinate 76,430 downwards.
CTTGAATGAATCCGGAACTGGAAGCAATGACTTAACAAATGACTGATTGAAAAATGGAATAGTTACATTTCTGGCAGTCTTGTCAAAAGGATATTGTGTAAATGTGACCTTAACTGGTTTAAAAGCTGTTTTCTTCATGTCGTTTGAAGCTAGTGGAAGTGTTCCATGTGATTACTCTGTTTTTTTGTTTTTTCTCTCGGTCAGGGCCCAGAGATGCAGCAATTGGTTGTATATGTAATGGATGTTGATTTGTCTGATATAAAGATGTCATAAGCCAAATTGTTCTATATTCTCTTCCTGCAATGAGGTGGATAGTTTATTGATGTAAATCAGTCAAAAGAATTGGCTTGTGACACCAGCTTCCAGAGAAAGTACCTTTGACACCAACAGAAAAGGCATAGAAGAATGTTGATAGTCGTTGATCTTGAATCCTCATTACCTCCACCACCGAAGGTGTACGGAGGTTAAGTTTTCACACTTGTCTCTTTGTTTGTCTGTCTGTGAACAGGATATCTCAAAAGGTTACGGACTGATTCGGCCAAAGTTTGGTGGATAGGTTGGGTGTGTGACAATAGTAGATGATAAATGGGTTTTCTGGGACACCCTTTCAAATGAATGGGGGAAAAGGGAAAAACTTTCTGACTCAAGTCCCAAAAGCTCAAAATAGGAGACTGATTTTCTCCCCACCGATCTCGTTCCCTCCCATACAAGCAAATGTTAAAATGAGACTATGAAAGATTGAGACTTACTGATTAAATCACTTCTTCCCCCCAACATAATCACAGTCCTTTTATATTTTCATTCCACTCAAAGAGCGAACCAACGAATATTTGCCCATGTTCTACTTTAGGGAATAACTTAATTTTCTTATAGCATTCATTTCCATTGAGTATATTCACAAAGAATAAGTTGGAACTTGGTTCTTGGTTTAAGTGTCTTTGTTCAGCAGAAATGAAATGATGAACTTCTCTTAATGTTCTTATTTGACCACCTCCTGAGCCACATATCATTTTGAGATTGTCGTAAATTGTTTTTCCATTGCTCAATTGATAACCATCAAAGTTTTCAATCCATTCAAGGATATTAATTTTTTTCTTTACATCCTCCAACTTATATGTAATTAAATTTATCCGCTTATTTGTTTTATCTACTTTTACCCCGGTTATTTCTTCAATGAGACTTATTTGATATTTCTCATTTTCTTTGTTTCCCATTTAAATACCAAGGCTGATTACATCTCCACTCTTTGGTTTTGTTATTGCTTGGTTCTATCATTTACAACTTAGTAAAAAGAAGGCAGTAGCCTGTTAAAATTCCCAACCCAATATCTTAACACTAATACTTATAACCATAAGGGGGACTATTGATTGCATTCTCTAAAATATATATTCTATTATCAAAAGCTCCGAATGCTTTCTTATTTATCTCTTCTGTATATAATTGATGTTTATAACTTCTTATTGTATTCATTTTTCTGAACTCTTCCTTCTTTAACATTAAACAGTTGTAATAATATTTCAAGTTTATTCTTTCCTTCATTATATTTTTCTTTATTCCCTTTAGCTTCTTATCACACCTTTCAATGTTATTATTATCAATATATATAAAAGCATAAGACTTTGATCTCAATCCTATAAATTCACTCATGACCTTCCCACCCAATTCATCTTTAAACTTACCATTAACCTTTTTATACTTCGATGAAAACAACACATCACCTGACTTATAATTACTTGTATCATATATATATATATATATATATATATATATATATATATATATATATATATATATATATATATATATATATATATATATATATATATATATATATACAGACACACACACACACCAATCTTATCAATCATATCCTCATATACATCACTTGTCTTAATTTCAAATATAAAACTATCTGTATCCATATATAACAATGACACATTATCCTAATACTTTGATTTTAAATTATTAGAGTAATAGTCATACATTAATGACTTTGACAAGTCAAGAATTGATGTTCCTACATAAATAGGTTTATCCATTTCAATACTCTCTTTTTTTCAAATGAATAGAACAAAAGTTCTCTGAAAACACCTCCGCTCGCTCAAAACTTGGTCTATTAATTAACTTTGAAGCCTGTTTCCAAGATGTAGCAAGTCTTATGTTTTATCAATCCCTAACATTTTCCAGTCTTTCCAAATACAGCATTATTCATTAATTTATAAAAGTCCTTCTCAAAATCTGTTTTTGCTTCTGTTCTCCTTTTTGTATTTAAATCAATACACTTCTTTAACCAATGACTTTGTTTAAATTTCAAAATCCTATGAGTTTTCCTCACTCTCAACCCAGCAGATAAATATTGTCTCAAGTTCCTTTGATGCAAAACATAACTTTCTTTATTATTAAATGATGTAAGTAGTTTTTCTGGAGATTTACCTTTTATATTAAATGACTGTTGGTAATCACTTAACCATTCTTTTCTTGGACTTTCTTTATCAGGGGCATAAGGTAGGTCTTTATGTTTGTGATGAAGTTCTTCTGGATATTTTAAATCAACCTCAAAATAATATCCAACTTCAGCTTCATCCAATTCCTTTTGAGAGGAGAGAACAATGTCTTGTAAAACTTTTTCATAATTATTTTTCTTTAACCCATTTAAGTTTCCAAAATGTAAAGATTGAGACATTGCCCACCCATACAAATTTTTAGCATCATAATATATCAGGTAAGAGTTGTCATTCTTATTATAATCAGGAAGATTTTCGTTATTTGCTTTAGCATATCTCTTGGAACATACTTGAGATATTCCTCCTCTTTTCGCCTTCTCTATCATTAAAAGCATATCTATATCACTGATTAATTCCAAATTCTGTTTTGTCATTTTTAACATAGCACTCCAAGCCAAACCCGGGGCTGTGTTATAGTGAAGGGGGTCTAATCCATAAGAATTTTTATTTTGACAGACTGTTCTAAAAGTTTCAAACACATCAACCAATAACAATACATCAGTGTTAAGATACAAATCATGATATTCTCCAAGATTCTTTATATTAAACTTCTCCCAAACCTTTTTAGCTTGTGTATAATCTCAATTGGAAATATGAGTTTTATTCAACTTGCGATATAAACTTTCCCTTGAAGAAAGTTGTGTTCCTTTAAACTTCTCAAATGAATCCATGTCATCATATGGATATCTTCCCTTTTGTGATAAGAGATCAATCTCTTCTTGATTTGAGAAATGTGATTTAAGATTTGGTAAGTTTTTAATATTTGATGCTAAGTTAGATAATGGAATTTCCATAAACTTGTATGCTTCAAGAAATCTGATATGGGTTTTGGGGGATGTATGAATTGTTTTTGTGAATGAGATGTATTTTTGATCTGTGTTAGGAATGGCAGAAATAGCTCCACACATCTTTGAAAGTTAAGTTATCAATAGATGTGTGTCATAGTGAGCGTTGTTGTGAAGAAAGACAGGAATAAAGTTTGGGGGCTTGTAATTAAGATTACAATGGGAATGAGCTGGTCCTCTATATTTTCCAGTAAGATGACAATGATCCCGAACTTTGACTTCTCCCTCAATTTTATCCTCACAAATAGGACAGACACTGTTCTTTCTAAATTCCTTTTTCTCTCCCTTTGTTAATGACATTGGTTTATAGGTTTTAACCATTATTTCTCTTTGTCTTATGCAGTCTTTTTCCAATCATCTTACAAACTCCTCTGAGGCATCTTCTCTATAAAGTTCAAACTTGTATTCATCACCAACAGATGATTTGATACAATAACAGAAACCACGAGTGTGTTTTTGATATTTATTTGTGTATGATTTATTTGGATTTGGAGAAACAGTATCTATCTTTTCAAGGATACTTTCAAAACAGCATATATCACAAACGGGTGTTTTATAGATTTGTTAAAATCTTTGAATGATATGTTTGAACCTGCTTTTGGTAAATTGATTATCGTTGATTTATGATTACTGCAATATTTTGAATGTTGATTTAATCGTTATTTTGTATGAAAGGAGTTGAGACATCTCTTTCATGGATACGTTTTACATTTTCTCTTATATAGTTGTGATTTGGTGAATCTTGATAATTTTTTGATGAAAGCATAATGCGATTTTTCCTTTGAAGTAGAGTAGAGAAGGTTAATGTGTGTTTCATCATTTTTATAGTTGTTTGAAATTTTTAATATCTGAACTTTGTTTCTACCTGTTAATCCATACACATTAACAGATTGATTATTCATTTTCTCAAATTAAGGAATATCTCTCAATGACATTGGAAACTTTAAATCTTTAACATTTAATGTATTCTCGTATTTCTTATAATGTTCAACCCTTTCAGGTTTCCATTGTGGAGGATGTAAGTGAGCAAGAACAGACCATAGAAAACATTTATTATCCCCCCCCCCCCCCAGAGGGAGGGAACGGGATATTGTAATCATCCGGTTTGTTTGTCTGTCTGTCTGTCTGTCTGTCTGTCTGTTCGCAACTTTATGGCAAAACAGCTTTAGCAAACACTATCAAATTTAATCCACAGGTGGGCAATGAACTTTTGACGACCCCATTAACTTTTGGGTCCAATTGGATCAAAGGTCAAAGTAAAGGTCACGAAGAGATCAAAATCGTTTTTCGCTCATAACTTTGTCAAAAATGATCTGATTTACTTCAAACTAAGCTTATAGTGAACCTTATTCTATTTGTCACTTATAATCCTACCTGTTCTGCCTCTCCGGTCTGGACCGGATAGCATAAGCTAACCCCCATCCGCCAATGAACATAATGTCTAACAACCATGCTGAGGCTTAGAGTTCTTTATTCTTGACGTATGGTATGAGTTGGTAATCGCTGTAACAAAAACAAAAATAAAATGTTATAGTAAGTTGACACAGATATTACGATGATCGTTATACATGTACAAGATGTGTATATTAAAGGGCAGCTACTTTGTAGTGATATGCTCGGATGAGTTAGCTCCCTTGTTCCAGGAATTCGGGCAAGGCGTACTTTCACGCAAACAAAAACGAGAAATAAAATTAACCTAAGTCAATGCAGAGTACTGCACTGTCAATGAGAGCCGTTATTAAAATCACTGATCAGAGTAACGGTACAATAACAAATTAGAGTCACTAGAATAGACCGCAGAGCTTTACATTTGTCTACACATCAAAGTTGCAAGTTCTTTCCTATAGGTTGTTGTTGTAACACAATTGTCGAAGTTCGTCGGTGAAACGAGAGCATCGAACTGTTTCATGCCTACATAAAGTCACAGTACAAAATTCTGGTGTTGAACGATAAACAAAACGCATCACTCACACTGTTGTTGGCCACAGTCTGGCACAAAATGCATTTTTCATCGTAGCGGGCAAAAAACCACATGGCAAGGCGACATTTTTTTTTCAACAAGCATTTCCTGGCTCACGGTAGGCGGAGCCACAGGGAAGCAACAACAATGAATAAGCATGACTAGTCAACCGGCACAGTGTGGCGGCACACTACCCATTCCTGCAGTGAAAATGCATATTTGTGAAGATCGGGAGGGTCCAAAGTTTTGGGGGTCATGGTCATCGGTCAAAATTACAAATTTTCCATTAAAACTAAAACATGGTTACGAAAATACAACTTTACGGGAAAACGGCTGGCTCAAACACTGTCAAATTGTATCCACAGGTGGGTAATGAACCTCGGACGACCCCATTAACTTTTGGGTCCAATTCGGTCAAAGGTCAAGGTCAGGTCACGAAAAGGTGAAAATCGTTTTTCGCTCATAACTTCATCAATAAATGGGCAGGATTTGTTGTGCCTGGCACCACTTGTTATCTTTGTTTTGAATATTAACAACCACTTTCTTAAGTTTTATCTCTTTTGGTAAATCAATATAAGAAGAAGCTTGAAGAGGATCTGATTTTAAGATGTGTATATCTAAAAGGATTATTTTTGTAATAGCAAATCCACGACCTACTACATTGTTATCAACATCTTGTTCTTGTCTATGGAGTTCATCGTAAACGTCACATCTTACAAAATCTTGAAATGATGAGATAAAGTGAGGGTTTGTCCTCATATCGGCAGTAGTTTCGTCACCTTCTCTTACCCGATTCAGTTTTACTCCCAGATAAAACTGAAAAGTTTTCATTTCACTTCATGTGTTTTTAATTATAGTTTCAATACTTTGTTTAACCATATCAACAGCTTCAATGATTGAAGATGGTCCAGGGTCTTGAAAGCAAAACAATCTTATTTTTATATGTCCTTTAAATGCCCCATCAGTGTTTTCAATGGAGAATTTAGTGGCACCTTCCCTTTCTTCATTGTTCTTGTGCTTGCATGATTGAAGGTGTTTATTATCATATATATATTTTCAAGAATATCATTATCACATCTATCACAATGTTTTGTTTCTTGGTCAAGTGGAGATATTTGTCTGAAAATATTGAATGTGTGTTTGTTGGTTTGAAGGTGTTTTTTTTTATAACATTCATATTCATGATTACAAACATCGCAGAATGTTGTATTCATCATATTTATATAAAAACTTTGCTTAAAATAAACTTTTCTTGATGAAAATTTCGTTTAATTTTTCGTGAATCTGTGCTTAAAACCATTTTATCCTCCAACTTTTTTTCACTTAATAAATATAATGTATCAAGACACAAAAAACAAGTTTCAATCAATCCCTTCATTTGTAAAAGATACTGAGAAATATGTCGAGGATGTAAAATTGAATAAAGATAAATATAACAACTATTGGATAAAAACAATTATGGTGAATAATATGAGTTCTTCAATTTCCTTCAGTGGAAGGGCTTTTAGTATATCTGGAAGAACATCAATTAAAGTATCTCTAACAAAAGTTTCTCCTCTCCTTCTGGGAATATATTCAAAACTAGAAAAAGCAATGAAACAAGAAAAAGTATCAAAAAATAAAAACCTTATGGATGAAGCTTTAGAAAGAAAAGATAAGACCATCTGAAATATGCAAGGATAAATTTGTATTTTTTTCAACAACCCTAAAGATATAAATCCTGATGAAATAAAGGATGTTAATATATCAGGTGAAATGACATTTCGTTCAATAGTCGTTAAGGACTATTTTAAAATTACCTTTAATAAAAAAAATGTCGCAGTTGAATCTCTTTATGAAAAAAGCTCGAATGAGCTAAGATCCTCGTCCTCTTAATGATGACGTCATAAAAACGAATATGACGTCATTGTGATGTATCAGGTTTGCGATAAATTATCTGTGCTAATGCCCGGCTTGATTCCCACAAACAAAATTCAAACAGCTTGCCTCGTTTCGGAGATAATGGTATGGGTGGTTTCCATAAGCAGCGATATTATGTCAACTTTTTTTCTGGGAAGAATTTCCAAAATCGGAGATGGTTACTGCCTGTGCGTGGGCTTTCTGCATATACCTGGCAAGTTTCACGAAGATCCGATGAAAACTCAGGGTTGTGAAACAAAAAATGTCAACAAATAGGAATGACGTCATAAAAATTTATATGACATCATCGCGATGTATCATATGTGCGGCAATTCATCTCTGCTAATGCCCTGTTCGATTCCCACAAACAGAATTCAAAAAGCTTGCCTGGTTTCGGAGATAATTTTTTTAGGCGTTTTCCATTAGCGGAGATATTTTGACGTCATAACTTTTTTCCGAGGAGGAATTTTCAAAATAGGAGATGGTTACTGTCTGCGAAGGGTATTTTTACACATATATATGTATATATATACATATATATATACATATATATATATATATATGTATACATATACATATATATGCCAAGTTTCAGGAAGTTTCGATGAAAACTGTAGGCTGTGAAACAAATGAAACAAAAAACAAAAAATGTCAAAAAATAGGAATGACGTCATAAAAATTGATATGACGTCATAGTGATGTATCATATGTATGGTAATTCATCTCTGCTAATGCCCTGTTCGATTCCCACAAACAGAATTCAAAAAGCTTGCCGAGTTTCAGAGATAATTTTTAGGCGATTTCCATTAGCGGAGATATTTTGACGTCATAACTTTTTTTTCTAGAAGGAATTTTCAAAATCGGAGATTGTTACTGTCTGCGCCAGGTATTTTTACATATATACGCCAAGTTTCAGGAAGTTTCGATGAAAATTGTAGGCTGTGAAACAAAAAAGTCCACAAGAACAACAACGTGAGTCAGACTTAGAGATCCTCCACGAGGATCTAAAAACGTATATAGATATAGATGGGAATGTTTTTTTCTACTCATTAAATATGAGTCATTATTCAACTGAAGATTTTGAAGATTATGAGAGTGATGATAGTATCTCTGTTGGAACAGAAGACAGTTATTATACCGAGAGTTTGTGTTCAAACGATAGTTTTGAAAGTCGTTTTTTAGATGATTGTGAAAGCACCAATGCAAGTACCGAAGATGATACCGAAGATGAATTTTATTTGAAGTAAAGTTTTACTTTATAAATGTGAATAGTTCACTAGATTTTGAGCCTCTTGAATGTCCTGATTCTCCACATGACAAATTTGAGAATTGTCCTGCGTGTGAAAGATGGGGGATTAAACACAGTCAAAAGCCTATCAACAATGTTATTCTGTGATGAACTTCTAATTATGATCATAAAAATTATAAAAAAGGAATATAATTATTTGAGATTTACACCAAAAATGAATTACTTTTCAAGATTGATTCGAGAAATGAATGTAAAGTATGAAGGTGATAATACACCTTTTCTTACAAGAGAAGAGACTGAACAAATGACGACCATGTTTCGTTGATTGATGACATATTATTAACGATTGTCATTTTCAGGGAAATATCAACATAAGATATTGTATAAATAAAATAATGGATTATTTTGAAATTTAACCTGAACTTCAGATAAAACAGAGTTTCTAAAAAAGCCAATAAAAAATTTAATAACCTGTTTTCCAAATGAATGAATGTTTTCCAACTGAATGATTTTTTTACCCATTTGGGAAAATTAGATAAAATTTAACAACCATAAAAATCTTCCAAATTCATTAAGATGTCTCATAGTTGGTTCAAGAGGGTGTGGAAAAACCTGCTTACTTTTAAAGATGCTCCTTACTCCCAACTTTTTAGATTTTGATAATTTAATAATTTTCACAAAGTCAAGTTTGTTTTCAACCTGAGTATCAACTACTCTCAATAGGTTTTAATGCTGGTCTTCAAAAATCTGACATAATCGGTTTATTTAAACTTCAAAACAAACTAAACTAGTGATACCCGTGCACATGCACGGGATAGCAGTACAATATAGCTGGTAGCAGATGACAGACCGTACATGGGGAATGACAAAAATACACATTGTGCAAAGTGCAAGTGATACTATGGAACGCCAAGACTTCCCAAACATTGTCGGCATGTCCGCTAAGTGCCACAGCAATTTCATAGGGATCGTGTGACGGCGAGCCGAGTTTTTAGTGTGCAAGCTTGGTATTATAATAGAGATGATGACAACATTGAAGATATAATACAACTATTTTGTGATACACAGAGATATAAAAAGAAATCAAAGCTGATAACTTGTATTCTTTGTGATAATACGGATGATATACCTTCTCCCCAAGATTTGGATAAATCAAAAAAGAACCACGTTATCTTTGATTGTGTTAATGAGAGAAACCAAACGGTAATGGATAGCTACTACACAAGAGGGAGACATTCTTCTTGGAATTGTATTTATCTCAGTCAATCATACTTTCAACTCCCTCGTCGCTCAATAAGAAACATTGCTAATTCTTTTATTTTATTCAAGTTAAATTCAATATATATAAACAATTTTTGGAGAGACAATTTTTCTGCATTATGTAGTTAAAAGGAATTTGGGGATTATATGAAGCACACGACTGAAAAATATAAATATATTGTTGTGAAACAAGATGAGATATTAAACGATATATTTTTATTTTATAAACAATTACATATATAAATGACAACTATTATTATACATCTTGTGGGTAAGTCTGCTTCTGGAAAAAACTTTCATAAATCAAGGTTCTTGAATAGTACAAATGAAATTATTGTAAATTTTCTAAAAAAAACCACCATGTGATTCGTATTGTATCTATAACAACCAGAGCAATGCGACCAAGAGAAGTCGAAGGTGAAGATTATTACTATATTTCAGTCGAAGAACATATGCGATTGAGGAATGAAGGCCAAATATTTGAGGAGGTTTCTCTTGGTACAACAAAATATTCACATTTTAAGAGTGAGTGAAAGAAACTAAAATCTGGTGGTCTTGGGATATTAGAAACTAATCCAGAAGGAATGAGACAAATTATTAAATATCTGAGTGGTAATGGGGTTAAGATTTTATCATTCGGTTGTGATGTTGATGAAGAAACTCAACGCCAACGTATGAAAAGCAGAGATACAAGTATTAGTGAAGAAGAAATTACAACTCATGTTAATGTGAATGAAGAATTTGATGAAATATATATTTTTAATGTTTTATTTGAACACATCTACGTTAATGATGAAGAAAAGGAAAATTTCCCTGTTGACCTTCATAATTCAGTGAATTATATTTTCCAATCAATAAATGGATGCCAAAGAAAGAGCAAGAAGATTTAAGGAACATCAAGAGTTGGTTTCAAAAGTTGTAAAACAACAGGAAGACATAAAGAAGAAACACAGACAGAAACTAACGGGTGAAGAAGCATTTGAAAGAAAACAAGATAAATTTTTTAAACCACTTTTAAAAACATCCCAAGAAAAAATTATAGATGCTTCCTCAGTTCCCACAATAGAATATACTCCTAAAAAACTTCAAATGTTAAAAGATTTCAGTCAAATGACGGAGGAAGAATTAGAGCAAATTGGAGAATTAGAATGTGATGATGAAGGATTATTTCAACAACTGGAAGAGATTAATCAACCCCCTGATTATATTGTGAAGGCTCTTCAAAACAATGAATATTCAGTGGATTCAAAAACCAAAGCAGGACTCATTCCAACAGAACAACCAGCAATATTTCATCTTGTTCAAGAAAAGGGATTGATATTTAATGATGAATTAAGGTTCTTGAGGTCTTCTCAACCCCCTGTTAAACTAACTCTGAGATGAATGTTTCTTCAAACAAAATCTGGAAAACAAGGTTTAACTGTGAGGGATGAATGAAAGTATTTTGATAAACCATTGGATATGAAAAATAATGATGATAGAGTATATATTGATCTGCCAGACTGTCTTAATTATAGGGTTAGCCTATCCTGTAAAAGTAGGAAGAATGAGAAGGAAAAACATATTATTCAGGCTTTATGTTGCCTTGGTTCAGGTGTTAGTTTTCTTCCAAAGGACCCATCACAATTATTTAATAGACTGTTATTGCTGTTAGGTCGTAAGAAGGCTGGAAATAATTGTTTTATTGAAGCGCCAGCCATTTTAGACTGGTTGATTAACAGGAAAATAATTAATAAATGTCAATACGAAGACATTTTATCCCATATTGAATAAGATGAGAAGCACAATCCTTCGTTTTAATTACACAACAAGTGACCATATATCTTCATTTCCATACCCACTACAACTTGACGCAACAAAAGAATATGAGGTGTCTTTATTGTCCATGGAAACTTATAATACCTTGTTTAATATCACTGAGAAAAATGACGAGTTTAGTTATAATTCGGGAAATGGATACAAAACGATAATAGTTTCACCCGGAGCATATGAGATTTCTCAAATATCTTCCGAAATTGCTCGCCTTATGAAAGAACTGGGTGATGAACCAAAAATATTGTTGTAGATATTCAAAAACGTACTTCAAAATCAACGATTATACGTAAAAATAACTACAAGGTTGATTTCACAATTGATAATTCATTTAGAGAGTTATTGGGTTTCTCCTCAAAAAAGATTGAAACTAATGGGACGTTTTACAGTGATAATGTCATTCAAATATCCTCAGGCATAAATTCTGTATTAATTCACTGTGATTTGATTGATAGCGCTTATAATGATGGAATAAGAACAAATACAATATTTTCATTCAGCACATACTCAACCCCAATTGGTTATAAATTCAATGTGGAACCCAGAAATCTGGTTTATCTTACTGTGTCAGGAAAAAACCATATACAGAGTAAAGTTTAGGATAACCGACCAAGATAATCGCATGATTTCTTTTTATGGAGAAATTATATCCATCAGAATTCACCTTCATGAAGTTTTCCAATAAATAAATATGATGGTTATTGTGAGGAAGCATGAGTTGGGAAAATATAAAATAATTACAGTGGATGGGATGTTCCTTTCCCCATACTACAAGGGTGAAGGTATGTATCTTGGTAGAGGATACTATAAACCTAAGAGACAAAGGGGTGTCGGACATCAATTTCGAAAAAAAGGAGATGGGATAATTGATACTCTAATGGGAATAGGTTCAACTATTCTTCAACATAAAGACCTTATTGGTTCAACTGCTTCTGCGGTGGGAAATGTAGCAGGAGCTATACAGAGTACAAAAGATACCCAAAAGGAATCTCATACATTACAAGCAATAAAAGAAATTAAGAAAGGCAAAACTCAGTTGTCTCCCCAAGAATGACAGAAAATAATTCAAATACTTGGGTCAGGGTTTCAATAGTTTTCACATCTTTTTTCCTCAATAAATACAAGTATGGAAGCAATTGATAGTATCTATGATTTGGATGATACCATTGTCATCTCAAACTCTGCTAAAAAAGAAGACTACTTCAAGGTAAATGCAATAATAGTCAGGTTCCTTATGTCATTTCGTTATAATTTTTGGGAGATTATGAAAGCTTGATATTTTTGAAAACCTTATAGCCTAACAAATCAGAAAATGTTTGATTCCATTTTCTCAGATGTCATTACGGCGGCCATCTTCAATTTTTTAAACTGGCGATCCTCAAACATTAGTTTCTCAATATCTCGCCTCCTAGATTACCGAGAAACAAGATTCCAGTGGCCAAATCTACATTTTTTGGGGCAAAGAATCCAATGGTGAGAATTACAAATGTCAATGGCACATGCATGAGCTTGTCACTTTCTGCCATGTGCTTGCTGAAAAGATGCCATCTCAGTTCAGGGATGTTGTCGATTTGGATCCCCTTGGGTAAGTATACAGTGCATACAAACTTAGCCAAAGTAGATAGCAGATACTCTGTCACTTCACTGGTGTGATACAGCATTTGCAGAGCCTTGACAACATGATCATCTGCTTTTAGGTCGATGTTCAGCCAGGTAGCTTTGCCTATTCTAGAAAACCGCCCAGTGTTGTCTGCTCCTGTAAATCCATGAAATGCCGGCAAAGCCTTTGCTCGATCTGCACCCAGAGCTTTCCATATTGGTTTCACTTCCAAAATACCAGATGCCATTAAAACACAAGTATTTTCAGCAGGATTTCAAAATTTGCTACAACCAGCACCAGTACATCTGTGTCCGGGGAGAAGAACATGAGTTGTGCATGACTAAGGCGGTTGTGACGTGAAGCCAGAACTGCATGGTGGATCAACAAGGTGTCTGCTTCTTCATGGCTGTTGCCTTCAAAGTCCAATTGACTGTTGCACTCGGTGTGTCCTGCAACAGAAGCAATGACAAGCTTGGGAGATTCTTTGCTGTATTCAACTGTCTTTGATGCCAGATACTCCATCAGATCAGCCTGAGTACAAGAGTACAAGACTGGCTTTCTTCTGTTCTTCTGCAGGACAGACTTCACACTGGGCAGTTCTACCATCTGGTGAATCCATCTGCTACCATCTGGTGAATGCCGGGAAATGGTTTTCCATACTGTCTGGTCCAAGCATTCTCGTGTGTGCGGTTTCAATGTCATCAATTGAGAGGTTGGCTTGGTTTTGAGTTTGCACATCAACAAGGTTGATCAGCTCATTCAGACATGCATTTTGTAGCGTATGGACTTTTGATGAACTCTTTGTGTCACCTTGATTTCGCGTGGCATGGAATACATGTTTTGTCAAACAAGATTTGTGATATCTAACATCTACTGCATGGGCATCTGTTGGTGAGATACATGTGTTCAGTCTCGTTTTGAATGCTGGATTTTGGGACTTATCTTCAGCTGATTTGAGAGTTTCTCCAGCATTTTGTGTGCTGCAGACTTTGAACAACTGTTCATCAGTGTCTTCTTGACAGAAGAAACACAGGTCCTTGTCCGGCGGCACCGTACATGACCGTGTGAATGGGGAAGACTGACCAGATGGGTTTGGTTCATCCATATCAGTGCTTCCTCTGTTCTGTCCACGTCTTTTGGCAGGGTATGCCAGTGGATAATGCATGTTCATCGCGATCTCGGGCTCGCTGAATGTGGTCCTTGTTAGTCACGACCAGGTAACAGCAGCGATGCCAAAATGCATGCTCTTCATAAAGTGTTTTTTTTTGATGCCCGTGAGCCACTTTTGCATTTCAACATAGTTTCCATCTTTCAAGCTGGCTCTCTGCTTTACTGTATCTAGTATCTTCTGGTGGGAATCTAGTCTAGGATGTAATACCAAGTGTCCTTTACTTTGATCATTAGACTGACAGAGTATGCACAGCTTCCAGTTAATTATTTCCTGACCCTGTCTCTCTGCTCCAAGCTTATGAAGCTGAGACATCTTGCTCATGTTGCTCTAATACAGGTCTGCAAAAAGAAAGGAAAACACCACCCATTAACATACAACACCCAATACTACACATACATTATGTAAGGTATAATGTACATTTAAAAAATAGTCAGAGGGGCTTTGCAGTTGACACACCTGGAAACACAGCTAACATATGCTAACTAGCATTAGCTTGGACATGCTGCATACACACCAGCCATGTAGAAACAACAACATACCTGGATTCGTCTGAATTATTTTGATGTTCCTCTAATACCTGCAGATACTGATGTAATAACTGCAATTACAATCACCACAGATAAACCTACAAATGCCAGCACTAGATTATGTACCTGTACACTGACTTGTTGCACGAAGTACACTTTTGTTCAGATACCCACTTGGATCAGGTTCCTATGTCACCTTGGAGCCAGAATAAGGAGATGAGCATAAGCTTCAGTTATACGCATTAAAAATCCAAGATGGTGACCTAAACCTGTGCCACTGCTCATCTGTACTGATTTCTAATTATCACCATTAGATTTATTTCCCCCAAAAATGTAGATTTAGCCACTGGAATCATGATCCTAGGTAATACAGAAGTCAAGATATTGAAAAAATAGTAATGGAAGGTCGCCATTTAAAAAATCCAAGATGGCCGCCATATTGGCTTCTGGGAAAATGGAATCATGCATTTTCTGATTCGTTATTGTATGAAGTTTCCAAAAATGTATAGTTTTCCTTATCTCCAAAAAAATATAACGAACTCATATTTCTGGACATTGTGAACTGGACTATAACTGGAACCTGGAATGCAAATGGAACAAAAAGTTTTGAAACAAAGAATCGACAAACTCATTAGAATCGAGCCGAAAGTTTCTTGTGTAAATTTACATTCACTAAGGCTGCGAATAACACAAACGCTACACTCGAAAATGATTTCTTTTGGAAAATGTTTGATAGTGTTCGTTTGTACATTGGAACACAAGAAGTTGAAGCGGTTGATTATGTCTCTGCTACATCTGAAATGATGAAATTTACACTATATTCATTTAGTGATAGAATGGGAAAGGGATCTGTCGAAGGTTTTATTCCTGATATGGCAACAGGAACAAACGCAGACCCTGGATACAGTCAAAGGAAAGGAATGTATAATGATGATGCAAAAGCAGGTAATAGTTTTGCTGTGGTAGTTCCTCTTAAAGTTATATTTGGATTTTGTGATCATGATAAAGTTCTGTATGGTCTGAAAATTAGATTTCAACTACAAAGGAATGATAATGAAAATAGATTGCTTTTTGGTGTGGCTAATGCTTTTGCTGATCAGAATAAATTTCTAATTGATTAAATTAGTTGGTATATTAGTGAATATACTCCTAATCTTAAAACAGAAGAGATGTTGAACAGAAAATTTAACCCAAAGAAACCACTCAATGTATCATACCTTAAAAGAAGATGCCAACACGTTAAACTGAATCAAACCACTTACATGTGGAATTCGGGTGTTCTGGAAGGAAAGCCACGATATCTGTGGCTCATTAAAAAAAAAACAGATGGTGATACTGCTACTGATAAGAATAATGTACTGAGTGATAATGCTCAGGTGAAACAACTTTGCGTTTTTCTGGAGGGAACATTTTATCCATGAGATAGATTGGAAATTAATGGGGAAAAAAATGATTATGCTGAAACATACAAGTCTTATCAAAAGGTGTGTGAAAGCAATGGAAATAAAGAACCTATTTTGGATATGACAGCATTTAAAAGTCTGTATACAATCTATGCGATTGACTTGAGTGCTCAAAAGGAAACTATAAAGTCTAATCGAGTGGATACTTCCATATCTATCTATAATTCCAGCAATCTCTGTGTGTTTGTGTGTCTGTCTGTCTGTCTGTCTGTATGTCTGTGACCGCCGTTTCTCGGCAACCACTGATCCGATCTAATTGAAACTTGCCAGGTATATTGCTGGGGCCCTGTGGATGTGCCTTTTCAAGGTTTGATATTAATCGGACAAGTGCTTCCCAAGTTATGGCCATTTATTCACCAAACCAATGACAGGACACAGTGCTATGAGTCACAATTGACGTCAATTCTTCTTCTTCTTTTTTTTTTTCTTCTTTTTTTTGCACGTACGGCCATGCACGTATGGGCACGCACGTATGGGCCCGCACTAGGACATTGAAAGAGAACAGAGGGAATAAAGTTGATACATATTGTTTGCTTTTGGAAGAAACAGAATTACAGATTAATACAGATAATGGTGTTATAATTAGTCTCACATAATTTTTTTGATAAATAAATGTGTAGTAATGTGCCAACTGGGGTATATGTTAATCAAATCAATCTTCATGAACTATAATCTTGTGTTCAAAATCAAAAGCCTTGTGTGATGAACATTCATACAATTCAGAGAAAAGGAGCAGAAAGAATTGATGTTTTGCTCACAAGAGAACAGGCGAAAATCTTGAACGATACTGGCTCACTTGAAATTAAAATGTCAAAACCAATGTTAAATAAATATTCAATAAGAGAAACGAGGGGAGGATTTTTCCCATTTTAATTCCTTTATTTGCTGGTTTAAGTGCGGCTGGAGCATTGATGGGTGGTATTTCAACAGCGGTGAAAACTGCTAACGAAAGGAAAGCTCAACTCCGGGCTCAAAAATAATTGGAAAGACATCACAAAGAGTTGGAGAAACAAATTAGTGGAAGTGGTGTAATTGTAGATTTTGCTGAAAAACTTGAAAGTCTGCCTGATAAAGCGAGATTGTTAGTTGGAGTTATGCTTTCTTCTATCACACAAGCAGGTGTAAAATTAACTCAAAGGGGTAATGGATTATATCTTTCTAATAAATAAATGAGCATTGATGAGTGGATTAAAGAATTTGGAAAGAATACAACATCAAATTTAGAACTTATCAAATATTGTAAGAAATTAAAAGTTCATAATGTGGTTATTTGTATGAGTGATGAATTAACAAACGTGTCTAAACATACAAAGAATATTATTGTGAATTTAGAAGATAATAATGGGAACGGTTCTCATTGGGTTTGTATTTTTAATAGTCAAGACAAATATTATTTTGATAGTTATGGTCTTCCACCACCTGTTGAAGTAATAAAATTCTGACAGAATGGTGTTTATCAAACATTTCAAGTCCAATAATTAAATTCCAAGTGTTGTGGTCAATTATGTCGATATGTGTTATTTCAACTCAACAAAAATAAATTTTTTAATGACATTATTTTTAATCTAATATAAATGACTTATTTTGGAAAAGATGGTTCTATCTTTGGTGTATCCCAAGAACTGGATATTGATTTATCAAATTATTACACAAAGGCACAGGCTGAATGACAAATATAGTATAGCAAAAATATTAATATACAAAATGCTTATAAATTAATAAATTATCCAAGCCTAACTGACGAGAATGACTTGGTGAGATTAAGTGATTTATCACAATATAAATATATATATATATATATATATATATATATATATATATATATATATATATATCCTTAAATATAACGGCTGTGTATTCCAAAGATACAGAAGTGTTGATTTTATCTCCGGGTCATACAGAGTTCACAGTTCCAATTAAAATAAAATTTTATGAAGAAGGGCATGTCGTTTGAATGAGAATAGAACAATGTGGATATGATATGAATGGTTTAGGGTATAATTGATCATTTAAAATAACCTTGAATACCTGGAACAATTAAATCAGTCTCGAAAGGAAGAATATTATCCACTTGGTGCCGAGAATGGGTTTTGTGGAAGCACGATTAGCAAACAACAAATAAAAATTTAATAAGGATAAAATCAATAATGGTTTTGCCATAGTTTATATTGTTGTGGTTTTCCACCCGCTTGATGTGCGGGCGACCGCTTTTAGCCAATGGCGGCCGCTCTCGCCCACCGAACGGGCAAACCTAGTCGCAGCTTTCGGATCAACGCCGAAATCCAGCTACGGGTGTATCTTTAATCACACCGAAAATCAGCCAACTATTCTCTCCGCGCCCGTCCGGGTCTGTCGATTTACCTAATTGTGCGCGCACACAGAATGCCGGGGATTTACACCTCGACAGGACCTGCTTGGAAACGAGCCACGAGGCAGCTCGCTCCGTTTGCGATTTGCCGAGCGGTGTATATCGCCAAGTCCCGCCGGATCCGATTCTTTTATCGGTTATTAAGAACCAACTATATTCCGAACTTAACTATGCAGTTCAATTCAGGGAAAGGACGCAACAAACGGGTCAACATTCACACAAGGACATTTATTATTATAGCACGTATGCAGGCATGCACATATACAATTAGACGAGGCAAACACGCATGCAATTATTCAAGGCAAACAAAAGCAATGCAATCAACAAAAGCACGACAAGAAGAACTACAACCGTTCTACACAATCATTTCGCAGTTTACTACTTAACGGACTCGGCGCCACAACATTCATTCAAAGAAAACCCCAGGAAAGGGAAGGGGTAGGACTGGACCTCTTGGGTCTTTATAATTCACAGAGCTGTGGAGACCGCAGGAACTCTGAGAGACCGGGCTGGTTACCTGTCACCTTCGTGGTGACTCGCTGGGCGCTCCTCGACGTCCCGTCAACACGGCAGCTGGCGTGACCACGGCTCGGCCCAGTCCTCGTCGTGCGACCCGGTCGATCGAGCCTAGTCGACAATGCCTCAGAGGAACAAACGGGCCTTTGCTCTTTTAGAGTTGATGCTCTCTTAAGAGCCCGCCCGTTCCTCAGCATCGTTCGGACCAAAGATCGTAAAGCAGAGCAAGATAGCCCACTCGTGCGAAACAGTGAAGTATCCAATGGACGCCCTCGGCGGCCATTTTAGAAGGCAGGCAGAGTGAGCTTGCGCGAGCCAAATACCCGGAAGCTCTTCACAACACATATGTTCCAGAAGGTAACAAAGCAATGGCGTCGCGTTCCTCATCTCAGAATCACTGCTCAGCAATAAAATGCTCAAACCGTCAATCCAAACGACCTGATTTGTCTTTCTTCAGATTCCCTAAGAACAGGGAAAGGTATATGAACACTGGAATGTTTAAATACCTGGACACTTTGCATCTAATATTTTGATCTAATACCGACTTAATGTAGTGCAAATAATTGAAAATAATTTATCTTTTCATTAATTGTCAGGAGATGATGCAATGTTCAGCATGGGTAACTGTAAGTTTCATTTCCACTGTAAAATGTGTGAAAAATCATTGCAGGTAAGCGTTTAAAAGTACATTTGCCAATGACACATAACTTTTCTTTTTTTCTAGTGAAGTAAAACCATATGCATGAATGAAGACAATGGAAAATGCAGACTTGTAAAGGAAAAGAAAGAAATACTGTACTTGGAATACAAAGGCATTTGTAAATATATTGAAAAGTTATGAAGTTTAAAAAGAAATTCTTCCATACTTATGTGAACAGCAATCATTTTGATATTGTAACAGGTTATTGCATATTGAATGTTTGCTGTTTGCATTGTGTGTGTGTGTGTGTGTGTGTGTGTGTGTGTGTGTGTGTGTGTGTGTGTGTGTGTGTGTGTGTAATGGTGTATGGTGTATGGTGTATGGTGTATGGTGTATGGCACTGGGTCTGCTGAAAAGAAGGTCATACTTTGAAGCAAAGTAGAACAAAACTATTGTTCAATTTGCTAGTCAATGGCAGAAAGCTATGACCCAGTTGACTGCCAGGTGCAAAACTCTTAAACCATTATATTTATGTTCATAAATTTGACATACCGTATATGTAAATGTACCATTTAAAACTATAAATAACACTTAAATTACATCTGAATAGCACTTATAATCAGGCGCTTTACAATAAATAATACATCAACATTTAACTATTTTTGCCACGGCTGAATGCATTGGCGTAAATCGCATAAAAAGGAGGCATAAAGATGTGTAAGCAAAAATAAAAATAGATGGGGGGGGGGTGGACACTCGAAGGTGAGAAGCAAAAAAAGAGGTCTTCACCAACCATTGATGGGGCATTTGGGAGAACATTCAATACCCATTCACGTGTGTGTGTGTGTGTGTGTGTGTGTGGGGGGGGGGGTGGTGACCCTTGCCTCCCCTGCCCGGATTTCTCCCCATGCCTAAATAGTTACTTCAAAGGATACTTTGTTGGAAGGTGATATTTATCATACAAATTATGTTGCATGACTTCTTTTGTTGATGGTGATATATATATATATATATATATATATATATATATATATATATATATATATATATATATATATATATATATATATATATATATATATATATATATATATATATATATATATACATATATATCTCTCCAGGTAAGAATGATATACTTTCTGCATGTGTCTGGGCTTTGATTTTTATCCTTTCCTCTCTCAATTTGCCTATTCTTTTTTATCTGTTAGCTTCTCTTCTTCTCTATTTCTCCGTCCTAATTTCTTTCTTTCTCTCCCTTTCTTCTGTCTCATCTCTTCTTATTTTGTGTAATTTCACTTGTGATAAAAAGAAACTGTCTTGTACATGGCTAATGTATCATCGCCTTACTCTCTTTCCCACCCCTCTCCTGCCTCCTACTCCGCGATCGATACAGCAGTCGAACTACAACCAAGAAAGCAGCTCGCTTGCTTGATGAAATGGCCGCCGTTCTGCTCCATTGCATACTTCACCAAATTGAACGCAGTTGCGCATGAGTGGGCTATCTTGCTCTGCTTTACGATCTTTGGTTCAGACTGTCCCGGGGCCCGATCACCTTGGACCGTTTGCCGCTGGTTGGCGACTCCTCTCCGGCTGCGCTCCAGCGGCCCACAGTTCGGCACGGCACGGCAGGCTGCGCTCCAAGCTCCGCTGCGACGATCCTGACTACCTGCTCGCCATGCGACTCCTCACAGGCCGCAGACCGACTCTCCACTAACTCTCTTCAAGCGAGCTCCACAGTGAACCGAGACTTCTTCAGCTCCCCACCAACTCCAGACTTCAACTGCACTCCAACTTCAACTGACTCGCTTGGCGTTCCAGCGCGCCTTTTTATGGAGTCCGTGAGGCGAGGTTTTGATCTCTCCCCTCCGACCTCTGACCCCCGCTGGCTCCGCCCCTTTTGATCTTTTGATCCGATCACAAGTCATGTGAAGAGAGCGGACGTTGCAGGAATCACCAGCCCCACGCGGACGTTGTGTAAATCACCGGCCCCCGTCCTAACAGGGAACCCCTGCGTCTGTCGGCGGCGATGCCGTTCGTGGGGAACTCGCCGTGGCTGGCGCAAAGATGGCGGCGCAATGGAGATGAAGGTGAGGCGATGCTGTTCGTTGTTGGTTATGTAGTGAGGAGATGTGGTTTAGGAGATGGCGAGGAGATGTCGTTGTGGTGAAGGTGGTTGTTGTGAAGGCGGTTGGTGGAGAAAGTGGTTGTTGTGAAGGTGGTTGTGGAGAAGGTGGATGTGGTTGTTGAGATGCGGTTGGTGGAGAAGGTGGTTGTTGTGAAGGCGGTTATGGAGAAGGTGGTTGTGGTTGTTGAGATGCAGTTGGTGGAGAAGGTGGTTGTTAAGACAGTTGTGGAAAAGGTGGTTGTTGTGAAGGCGGTTGTGGAGAAGGTGGTTGTTGTGAAGGCAGTTGTGGAGAAGATGGCTGTGGTTGTTGAGATGCGGTTGGTGGAGAAGGTGGTTTTGTGAAGGCGGTTGTGGAGAAGGTGGTTGTGGTTGTTGAGATGCGGTTGGTGAAGAAGGTGGTTGTTGTGAAGGCAGTTGGTCCAAAATAAAGATAGCAAAAGAAAAACACTACCTTAAAGATCACAGCCCGGTTTCACGAATAAACCCTTTAGACCTCGGTGGGGAAATCTATCTGAACACAGACTTATCGACATAACTGATCGAAAGGACCTGCATGGTGTTCTGTGAATTTCCACAACCGTAACAATATCATGAATACACAAAGAACAGGATTTACATATAACAAGCCGGTTGGCGACATGGGTGGTCGCTAGACTAAGGCGAATTTGAAATATGTAGATAAGAGAACACATCAGATGGCATTTTTGCCGTTCGTTTTTTCCATGTAGGAACATGGCGAGCAACTGTCCATTCATCATTTGTGTTCAATTCCCTAACCCTACATTAGGGAATCCCAACGCGAACGTTGGAGTGAAAGCATATAGTAATATAATTGCATACTAGTCGTACAGTTTTTGATGGCTCGGGCTGAAAATTTTTGACAAAGAGGTTGATTATAGTGTGCATAAAAGCACGGAAGCCAACTTTTGATTTTTTTCGAATTTTTTTTCGGATTTTTTCAAAAATTTCAAAGTCCCGTTGCGAGGCAACAGTGGGGTCCATAGCAACGGTGCTCAAAAGCATACAACTACATCCTGGTATGAACCTATCAGTCAAGTTTCATCAAAATTGGTTGACTCCTCTGGCCTCCAGAGCTGTCCATTACATGCAAACAAACAGACAAACAAATGGAAAACCTGAGAATAAGGGAAGTCTAGCGACCACCTGACAGACATACAGACAGACGGAAAACCTGAGAATAAGGGTAGTCTAGCGACCACCCAATAAGTAAGGGAATCCAAACTGATTTAACTATGGAAAGATAGGGAGGTATTTCTTGTCATTATATTAATCTGTCATATATTTCTAATACATAGCCTGGTGTTGGCGCAGTGGTTAGGGCAGCCGCTTGGGATCCAAAAGGTCCTGAGTTCAAGCCCCGTTGGGCCACTGAATTAATACACCATGGGGGTTGACTCAGCCTGTCATCCTTCCGAGGTCGGTGAAATGAGTACCAGTATACTGGGCCGGTGTATACCCCGGTTAAAATAGGTGTACCATATCCCTGTGTTGTAAGAGGCGAACAGGGTTGCGTCAGGAAGGGCATCCGGCGTAAAACATGTGCCAAATCACTATGCGGATCATACGGATGATCCGCTGTGGCTACCCCGAACGGGAGCAGCCGAAAGAAGAAGAAGAAGATATATAAATATATATATATATATATATATATATATATATATATATATATATATATATATATATAT
>BROF01005211.1:11635-41083 GCA_024346535.1 Eptatretus burgeri | reverse complement strand
AGAAAGGGGGTGTGAGAGTGGGGGGCGAGAGAGGGGGGATGAGAGTGGGGGGCGAGAGAGGGGACAAGAGAGAGGGGCAAGAGAGGGCTGCACATATTGGCGCTCAGCTACGGGCACGCACCTACGGGCCCGTACTCGTACCTGTAATTTGCTGTAATTATACATTCCATCACTTTGCTGATTATAGGAAGTATATTTAATTATCTGGGGTTTTACATTCTGTATTGAATTGAAATAACTTAAAAATAGAGTCCTTTCGTTCGATTGACTAAAACTAAGTGAAATTTGGAACTTGGGCAATGTGAGAGACTGATTGCTTCATTTATGGCATATGACACTTTTGTTTGCCATTCCATAATTTGCAATATTCTTTTTACAGCATTTAATCATATTGTTTATTTTTTTTAGTCATTTCAATTGATGTACAGGATTGCTAATTGTAGCACAGGATGTCACTACAACTGCAAAAATAGTTACTTTTGCACAAGACTCCCTACTAGTGCTAACGGCTGTCACATCCCCTACTGTGTCAGGCCAACCAGCTGTCTAGGGCGTTGACAGTGTTATGGGAAACCATTTGCAGTCACCTGAAAGGTAAGAAATCATGAAAAGTTTCGGCAGTATAAATCATTTTTTTTCGGGCCATCATTTGCACACTCTTGCCATAATTTCAATGAACAGTAAGCTGAAAGTGAGAGCTCCAGAGGACCTGTGTCAAAATGTTCTGCTCTTGTGTTTCCTTTCGTGACCACCTACCTTTTGTAGCTCCGCCCATAAATCTTCTTGCTCACTGTCGGTCATTCATTTTGATTGATTTTGTTGGAGTTCAAAAAAAACCCATCAGCTTTAATCTGATAATGATTGGCCTTTCATTTACTTTCTTCTTTCTAATTTCCCAAGAATGGACTGAGTGGCATGCTTACCTCTGATTCTGTGTTTGACCCCATATGTGGTCAGCCTCAAGAAGAGATGCAGTCTGTGGAGCTCCTGAACTTCACGATCTGCTGGATCCTGTCTTGAGTAAATTATGTCTCCAAACTGATAACCAAAGTTAGTCGTTGCCTCACAATTCTTCTCGGGGGGCTTATTCCGTCCTCAGCTTATGACGGTCCTTCATTCAAGGATCCATGGAATATGGGTCCCCACTATGAGCTGATGCTGCTTGAATATGTGAATTTGACTTCTCGTATGCTGTCTTGCACCACCTCACGATCTCTCCCATTTTGATCTCAAAACTCTTTCACCTACAACTCATTTCCAGGATGTTGTCCATCTTTTTACCTTCATATGTTCCATTTAACTCCCTTGAGATTGTTCCATTTGAATGCACTCTGTTATTGGCATTACATCTCAGCATTTGCTTCTTTAACACTTCAGGCAGATTGGTGGCATTGGAGTTTTTGTTTTTTTTAACCATCTCTCTTAAGCACTTGTCCTCCCATCCTTTCACCTCTCTGTCCTACCCTTCATTGCAGTCCACCCAACTTTTGGGATTCCTCACTGTGCGTCTGAGCTCCAGGCAAGTGTTATATCAGGAATCCTTACCGAGATGGTTACTAACCACTAAGTTTTTAGGCTTAACAGTCACTTCCTTTCTTTCCTCCTCTTCTCTTGCACGCGAACCATCTTTCCATGTCTGGGCTTCCCTCCTGGACTCGTTCTGCTGCCCATCACCACCTCGTGGTCTCTCCAATTTCTACCTCTGCACTTTACAACACCAATTGAGACATTGTTCCCCTTTCACATGCAATTCCCTTCCAGAATATAGTGTAGCTTTATACCTTCGCACGTCTTTGTCTGTTTACCCTTTGCCTTGTTTTTTTTTCCTTCTTTTCCATGGGCGTCAACACCCAATTGGAAGAAAAAGTGAATATGAAGAGTAGTATAATAGTATTAGTATTATAAGAGTAGTATAATATAATATATAAGTAATATATAATATATAAGTAGTATAGTATAATATAGTGAATAAATAATAAGAGTAGTATAATAGAAGAGTAGTATAATAATGTTATATTTTGAATACCAATCCAAACGAACCTGCAGTTTAGCAGAACTTTGGCTCTGAATTTGGCCTGATCGCAAATGCGCAGAGGAGTGAGATATCTTTACTCTGTTTGCCTGCCTGGCAGTCAAACAAAATTGAAAATCATTCCAAACAGGAAATGTACTGTTTGAAGGACGTCATAAAGGACACAAAACAACAGGCATGAATAACTAATGTAACGTGTTAAATAAGGTGGTGTAAAAGACTCTGTATCAATGGTGGTAAACTTCTGAATTTTTTTTTCTATGACCTTTAACATTTTAATTTTATTTTAGTTGAATTATAAACTTGAATACTCACCTTTTTATCACTTTCAAAAACCTTCCGTTTGGCAGGAATTGAAAAACTATCCTGAGTGCAGACGAACTATGAGAATCAGCATTTCTGCTGTCAAGCCCTGTGTGCAGAATAACTGTTTGAGATTCTGCATTCCGCCAACTATGGTGGAGTGTTGCACGATGTAGTTGCCCATCACGCCTGTTGTGCAAGGTTCATGAAGAAAGCAAGTGTACATCATGCTCGGAAACACAAAGCCAGAGTTTAAAACATTCTTCCCATCTCCTTCATCTCAAGACTGTGCGGGGTAAGTTGTTCTTTGAACTCTCTAGTATATAAATTATTATGCCATTTATTTGTGAAAATATCCTGTTTGTTCACTTCTAAATCCAGACTGCCAACAGGGGATGTTCTGCTTGACCAAATTTTTTTGTTACTTGTAAGTTTCACTGTAAATAAGTAAATCAATGGGATATTGCTCGCGATTGTGGGTCAGGGTTCCTGCATATAACCTTGCACTCCTTGATGCAAATTGAGGTTAAAGCTTTGGCCATTATTGTATCATGTTCTGCTAGAATAAAATTAATACCCTCAATTGTAAACAAACTTAATTTTAACAATGTGTAGTATGAACACAGTCAAATGGAAGACATATATTAAGACCGAGCGCCGACCTTTAGTATTGTTGCGAATTCGCGCCCGCCGGCGTGCGGACGGCCACGTGACTCGAATTGCGGCACGTCGCCCACCGGACAGACAATTCTGTCGTGACCCTCTCGGACTAACGCCGGGAGCTAGTCACGGGTGGGCCTTTCGGCCTCACCACGATCGTGCCAATCGGCCACCCGCGTGGGATAGGGTTGTTCGCCAAACTCGACCTACCTAAATACCCATGCGGAGGGTAGACCGGGCGATCGCACCTCGCCGCAGGTCGACTCTGGACACGGGCCGCTTAAGCGATCCGTTCCGTACTATCGGGAAAACCGAGTGGTGTTATCATCGGCCTCGACGGTTCCGATTAATTATCGGGCGTATTAAGCCCACTACCAACCCCTTACATGAAGCAAGATGGAGATTCAATTAAAGAAAAGACGAAGCGAAACGGGAAAACAGTTCAACATGATGCACATTTATTCTGTGGCACATGGAAAGCACACATATACGATTAAAACAATTATGCACAAAAAGCAGATGTAACAAAAGAAACAATGACGCAGAGATACTACCGAATAAGACCGACACACGGCAACGCTTAAACAATTTTACTTTACAGACAGTGCCAACAACACATTTACTCAAAAGCAAAAGAAAAGGCCACCCTCAAAGGCAAGGGGGCAGACGGGGCCTGTGGGCCAATATTTGCGCGGGACCTGAAAGAGCGGTCAGGTCCGCGAGACCGGGTGGGTCCTACCCGTGTCTTTGTGATGAGCCGCAAATGTGGCAGCGCGGCGGTGCCCCGACTTCGTGCTCCTTCACGGGTTTCGTTGGCACTGCTTGGAGTGTGGGGTGGGAACGGGGCCCCCTTTTCGCACTTTCTCAGCGTGGGGGAAAAAGGGGGGGGGAATTGTTGATGCTCTGGGGAAAGAGTATAGCTGGCTTGCTTGGGTCCCGTGACGAGCGATTCCACCGCGACCTCGTTGCCGACCGCCGTCTTCCTTGCCTCGGATCTGAGCTCCTCGGTCTCTTCCCCCAATTCTCCTCAGCTGACTGCCGAAAACCACCGGGATGCCCTCGCCTCCCGACTCCACTCCGCGCTCCAAACTGCCTCTGCCCAAAACTCTCTCCGCTCTTCTGCCACTCTCCACTCTTCCAAGGCCGACTCTGCCTTTTCTGCCACTCTCCGCTCTTCCAAGGCCGACTCTGCCCAAACCGACTCTGCTTTTTCTGCCACTCTCCGCTCTTCCAAAACTGACTCTACCCCGATTCGCCTTGCGCTCGGCGCTTTATAGGCCGGCTGGAGAACCCATATGCACATTTCTGGATCAGGACGAGCTCGGGGGTGGAGCCACGCTCGCCCATTGGACGGAGAAAAAGGGGCGTGAATCTCTCCTGATCCTAGAATTTGCATATCTCGATTCCACACAGACGCGCCTGGAGGTGGGGCCAAACCGCCCCGCGCTTGCTGATTGGACGGATCAGAAGTGGGCGTGTAGCATTCCTGATCCGAATTCTCCTTGGAAAGGCCTTATTTTGCACTCGCGGCTCGGCGCACGTCCCATACGAGCCCAGGACAGCCTGACGCTCGGTGCTCACAGGTGGTGCGGGAATGGCCGCAGAAGGAGAGAGGTGAAGGTGGTGGAGGGTTTATGGTGGTGGTTTATGGCCATGGTGTCGTTCGGAATGGCGGTGATGCGATGTTTGCGGGAGCGAGTTGTGAAGGTAAAGATTGTGGCTGTTGGCGTTGTTGTTGTTGTTGTTGTTGTTGTTGTTGTGAAGCGGCGTTGTGGTTGGTGGTTGTTGTGTGATGGCGGTTGAGACGTGGTTGGTTCAAAATAAAGATAGAACAGAAAAACGGCTATCTCAAAGGGTCGCAGCCCGAATGAATCACATTTATTCCCTCTAAACAATGGGTTTGGGGCTAACTACACATGTACTTGCAGAGATACAACCGAATTTCCACAATTTCCACAACCGCAACAGTATCATAGGGTGCTTGAACCTGTGAAGACATCGAATCAATGACATTCTGTATTACTGCCAGATCCAGATGTTAACTTTCAGGTTGTGTGGATTTTGTTGCAGCTCTTGCATATTACTTATCAGATGTCAGCTTTTCCACAACTCCTGATCAATTTCTCAGACGTTTTTGATGGGGTTAAAGTCAGGACTCTGTGGGACCCAAGAAAGAATCTGGAGCACACTTCATCTCTTCCAGGCAGAGGTGGTTCTGGATGTGTGGATTGTGGAACTGTGTTGCTGCAGCAAACGTGTTCCTGCAGCAAACGTGTTCCATACTACGAAATGAATTGCTGTTTTAACCTTGTGTACAAGGGAGCTATTGAATAGGACAAGTTAAAACAGACTGATGTAAAGAAAAAGTTTAATTTAATTCCATAAAGACAATAGCCAGAGCCAAGTTGGTGATTTGCTGTTTGAGTCGAAACAAGCTACGATTTTCATTTTATATTTGTTTTGTACAATCCACCACACTGCTCTTTGTTTGCTATTCTTGATTTCAAAACCTATTTTTAGATCCTCGTGGATCTCCAAGTCTTACTCACGTTGTTGTTCTTCATCTTCTTCTTGTGGACTTTTTTGTTTCACAACCTACAGTTTTCATCGAAACTTCCTGAAAGTTGGCGTATGTATGTAAAAATACCCTGCGCAGACAAGTAACCATCTCCGATTTTGAAAATTCTTCCAAGAAAAAAAAAGTTATGATGTCAAAATATCTCCGCTAATGTAAATCGCCTAAAAAATTATCTCCGAAACTAGGCAAGCTTTTTGAAATCTGTTTGCGGGAATCGAACAGGGCATTAGCAGAGATGAATTACCGCACATATGATACATCACTATGATGTCATATCAATTTCTATAACGTCATTCCTATTTTTTGACATTTTTTTGTTTCACAACCCAGAGTTTTCATCGGATCTTCGTGAAACTTGCCATGTATATGCAGAAAGCCCACGCGCAGGTAGTAACCATCTCCGATTTTGGAAATTCTTCCAAGAAAAAAGTTGACGTCATAATATTGCCGCTAATGGGAATCGCCTATACCATTATCTCCGAAACTAGGCAAGCTGTTTGAATTTTGTTTGCGGGAATCAAGCCGGGCATTAGCACAGATAATTTATCGCAAACCTGATACATCATAATGACGTCGTATTCGTTTTTATGACGTCATCATTAAGAGGATGAGGATCTTAGCTCATTTGAGCTTGTTAAAAACATCTTTTGTTTTTTTAATGCTCTTATACCATCATTCTTTTCCCATTTTCTCAGCTGGCAGGCTAGCCTATAGCAGTGGTCCCCAACTTGTTGCCTTCGAGACCCTGCGTCTTTGCCAATGGCCACAGGAAATTAAAAATGTTAACGCCCTACAAAGGTTATCACAAATTATTAACACCAGAAGTTCATACACTCCAGACTTTGTAAAGCTCGCAAAGGCTCAACAGTGCAAAATATTGCACCGAGTGCAAGAGCATGACATAAATATATATATATATATATATATATATATATATATTTTTGACCTAAGCCAAATATTTTGCTTTCCACAGAAAGTATGATCTTGCCTGCAGTGTGTTACTTGATGAGTGTTTCCCGTGAGCCTGAGAAGGTTGGGGATCAGTGACCAAGAGGCATGCACACTCATATCTGAGCAGCCTCGCCAGGGTTTGAATCTCAACCACCTATAAACTGTCATCCTGGTGTGTTGCATGCAGGACGAGGCATCAGTGTGTGTGCCTTCATTTGGAAGGACGTTAGGCCAGAGGACTCGTGTGTTAGCACAGGTTGTTGGTGGATGCTTAATATCCCACAATGTCTTTCGCAAAGATTAGGGGAGTCATCACCAGCATCCTAATTAGATATTACAAAATTCCTAGGAAATTGAGTCGTACGCAGGCCTTCGCAGCTGGTTCTTAAACGTCAGGCCTAATCAGCCAGTTTGTGAAAGGATTGGGTCAAAAACTTTTCCCATCTGACCCCATAGGAAGGTGGGAATTGAGGCCGTGAAAGTATTAGATTCTTTATTCTCCCATCTCTCTATTGTGCAATGTCATCCAAATTATTATTTTGAGTCCCTCCTGCTTTCATCTAAATTTTCATCACGAAATCAGGAAAACGTTTACTCACTTCCTCTCATTTGCTTATTCACTCTCCTATACATCCACTCACTGTCACTCATGCTGTGATATTTCAGAGATTTCATGGAAAATGTGCAGAACACGCATAACACACAATTCCGATGTCACGTGAATGAGCATTTTTGTCTGAAGACAAATACTAATGCCTGACCTTTAAGTAAAAGAGTGGTGTTAGACTCTAACTTTCATGAAAATGTCAGTTCCAAGTCTCTTTCTTCATTCCTCTGGTGATTATTTTATTTTTACCTGTGCCAACGAAGGTGAAGGCGGTTATGTTTTCATCCATATCTGTCTGTTTGTCTGTCTGTTTGTCTGTTTGTTTGTGTGTAGGACAGGGGTTCCCAAACTCACGGTCGTGACTCAAACTTGAACCCCCCCCCTCAAAATCTGTTTTTGAGGGGGGGTTTCATGTCAAAGGCATCTTCTCTGACAATTTTTATCATAGGTACACTCGGTATCAGTATCATTTGGGTTGTGAGGCAAATGTGATTTCAAATTTTGGGTCATGGACAAAAAAGTTTGGGAACCACTGGTGTAGGATATCTCAAAAAGTTGTGTACGGGTTTGGATGAAACTTGGTGAACACAATGGGTGTGTGCCGAGGAAGAATTGATTCAATTTTGGTGAAGATCGGGATCTGATCATTTTAATTTTTTAACCGATTCTTTACCATTGATAAATAGGAATAAACCAATATATAGTACAATATCTCAAAAAGTTGTGGACGGTTTCGGACGAAACTTGGTATGCAGGCTGTGTGCGTGACAGGGACAAATTGTTTCGATTTTGGTGAAGATCCGAATCCAGATCCCGGATACGAGAACTTTTTTAAATCTATAAAGAAGAATCCTTTACCATTGAGAGATTAGGCCAAAAACGATATTTCAAATATTTCAAAAATGTATTGGGGCCGATATGTTCTTGTGGATGAGGCATTGAGGGGGGCGGTGGCGGAGGTATGCGCTGTCCCGAGTGCCCTTCGAGTTTAACATTCATTGTTTGGCTTTTTGTTTGTTTGTTTTGCTCTTTGTCTGCCCACTTCTGATGTATTGTCCCAAATAATGTTGATTAGAATTTTGATTCGTTTAAAAACATATATTGCTCATCATTCAGACCTCTCATGTGAGCTTATTTTTTGTTGTATTCTATGTAGACCATTTCTTGCCATTCATTTCGTTCCTCATTCTTCCGAGTTGGCATTTATTTTCTCACTTGGAACATAAAGGGTGCTTCAGAATCAGCGACATGGGGTATGATCTATTGTTTGGACCAGAGTGAGTCAATATGGCAAATTGGTGCCAAAGGCTTTCTGCCTTATGGTAGTTCCACAACACATAAGCCAATGTTTCTGCCACGCTCCCTAAGCACGACCCAACGGTTCTTTGCCTTTGGAGACTTCTGAATCATGACCACTAAAAGTTTGAAGCTTTCGCTTAATCCGTTTTTATAAGTTGGTGTAACGTCAGTTTTCAAGTGGGTTTTGAGCATTTCCTAGTTCATATCTATTGTACAAGATTGGTGATATCCCATAAAATGTGCCTCCAGTGTGTCTTTTCATCTCACTTCTCACTGGACCACAAATCCTCTATATCAGGCTCCACTCACAGCAGGAAGTACCACTCATGCCAACAAAGAAATTGAGTGCAACAAGTCCAAAAGTGCTCAAATGCCAATCCATTAAAGCATTTCTATCATACAGAGAAGTTCTTAGTTTTTTTTTTTTTAAGCAAATTACAGTTTCAGATTATACTTTATCCTTCAAAAGAGAAATTCATTTTGATCTGACATTTCTTCAATTCTGACTATATCTTTAGTTCAGCCTTGCTTTTTAAAATCCACAGTAGCGACAACAACCCCTTTTTTCTTTGCCTGCATCTCAATCTGGCAGTATCGAGCTTAGTTTGTCAAACCTGTGGTGTTATATGTAGTTTGTCATAAAAGATTGGACAGTCATGGGTGATTTTGTGCAACTAAATCAACAAGAAGGTAAGCAATGCTCCTGGACACATTGGTGAAACACCGAATGTTTTTTTTTCAACAATGATAAAGCACGCTCTCATTACCTTCGCCACCAAAGGTGGATGGAGGTTTTGATTTCACCCATCTTTGTCTGTCTGTCTGTGTTCAGAGGATATCTCAAAAGTTGTGGATCGATTTGGACGAAATTGGTTGGAGAGTTGGGTGTCTGACAAGGATGAATGGATTATATTTTGTTGAAGATCCGGATCCAGATATGAGAATTTTTTAAGTGATCAATTTTTAAGCTCAAAAAAAAAAACCTTTTAAGCTCAATTTGCAATAGCTCCGAACTCAAAGTTGTTTGTCAACTTTGTACGTATTGTTGCGAATTCGCGCCCGCCGGCGTGCAAACGGCCACGTAACTCGAATCGCGGCACGTCGCCCACCGGACGGACAATTCTGTCGCGACCCTCTCCGACCAACGCCGGGAGCTAGTCACGGGTGGGCCTTTCGACCTCACCACAATCGTGCCAATCGGCCACCCGCGTAGGATAGGGTTGTTCGCCAAACTCGACCTACCTAAGAAACCACGCGGATGGTAAACCGGGTGATCGTACCTCGCCACAGGTAGACTCCGGACATGAGCCGCTTGGGCGGCCCGTTCCGTCCTATCGGGATAACCGAGCGGTGTTATCGTCGACCTGGACGGTTCAGATTAATTACCGGGATGTTTCACCCACTACAAACCCCTTATGTGATGCAAGATGGAGGCTCAATAAAAAAGGAAAAGAGACGAAGCAGAGTGGGAACAGTTCAACAAGCAAGCATTTTATTCACACACACACACACACACACACACACACACACAGACAAGCATGTATATACAGCCATACAGTCAAAAATGCACATATAACCGTTAAAACAGTCATGCAACAAAAGCAAATGCAGAGCTACAACCGACTACGACCGACACATGGCAACACTTACGCAGTTCTACTTCACAGACAGCGCCAACACACATTTATACAAAAAGCAAAGGAAGGAAAAGAAAGAAAGAAGTCGCGACTTCCCTTTTATGGCTGGTGAGTCCTTCTCCCGGGACCGTCAGCGTGGTCGCGCCTGGCCCCGACCTCTCTCGCGGCAAGAAAGATCATGGCTGATAGCAACACCTCGGAGATCAAAGGACTGAATTCGCTCCAGGTGATTGTTTAGAAAATATATGGGGGTTGGGGCGGGGGGGGGGGTTGGTAGGTGGTTGCCAGACGGTCCTTTAGGAGAGAGAAAGTGAGAGTAGAAATCTGTCAGGATTGAAAGACATAATCCAAGTGATTGATCAGCTTGAGATTTTTTTTCCACGTCTGACGAGAGGGAAGAGGCTTGTCTGAAGGACGAGGGATGTCATGGCAGAGGGTGGAGTCATCGGCAAATAGATAAAGCGGCTTTTCCAGAGTCAGAGAGATCATTGATGAAGCTCAGGAATAGGACTGGGCTCAGGACACTGCCTTGGGGCACTCCAGCCTTGACATGGAGAGGAGATGAAAGGATTTTGTTGAGTGCCACAAGTTGGCTTTGAGAGTAGAGGAAGTCAGTAAGCCATTGTTTTTAATTGTTGACATAAACTTTGCATTGTAATCTAGCCTTGCATGGTAATCCTCCTGTGACATTTGAACCACCTTAATGTCATAAGCATATTCCTACAATTTCACTTTGAGAATTTTGTGCACTGATTTTCCCCTCTGCCACTGAAGATGGATGGAGGTTATGTTTTCACCTGTCTGTTTGTTTATTACTTGCAAAAGAATAATCATTTTTTTGACAAGTATGTTGATCGCCTCCGTTTGTTGGTAACTTGCAACATCGAAGATTTTTCAAGTATATTGATTGGTCAGTCGATTTTGTTATTCTGTCTGTCTGTTTGTGTCTGTTTATTGCCTACAGGTCACAATTCTAAACAGATCGTCATGAAACTTTCCCAAGTTGTAGAGGAAGTCTTAACTGAGAAAGCTCTTGACTTTTGAGGTCAAAGGTCAAATTTCTAAAATCGTCATTTTTCATCTGATTGACTTGAAATTTGAACAAGATTTGCATATTGCATCACTGAATTGGGAAACCAACTATTTTTGAGGTCAAAGGTCAAACTTCAAAAATCATCAATTTCAATCTGAAAAATATAATAAATTTTCATCCAATTGACCTGAGCTTTGATTAAGATTGTGAATTTTAATCTGAATGAAATGGACAATTTGATGTATCCATGGCAACCTTTGGAGAGGGGGTCGGATTTTGCCAGGATCATGCTCTGTGTCTTTTTCTTGTTACTTGACAAAAAAAAAACATTTTGACAAGTATGTTGATCACCTCCGTTTGTTTGTTGGTTTTTTTGTTTGTTTGTTTGTTTGTTTGTCTTCTGCCCAAACTGCTCAACGGCTTACTTTTGAGGTTAACTGAGGTGAACCACCTCTTACTTTTGAGGTTAACTTGGGTCAAAAGGTCAACATAGGTCATAAGGTCAACCCAAAATAGGCCAAATTTTATTATTGCTTCTAAAATTATCAATTTTCATCCGATTGACTTGAAATTTGAAGAGCATTTGCATCTCAGTTTGCTGAACTCAACCACCTATTAATTTACAGATCAACTTAGACCAAAAGGTCAAATTTCCTAAAATCCTCAATTTTAATCCATTTAACTTAAAATTTGAAGAGCATTTGCATATCAATCCACCAAATTCAACCACCTATTAATTTTGGGGAAAACTGGCCAAAAGGTCAAAATTGGCAAAAAGGCCAATTTGGGCCAAATTTTCTGAAATCCTCAATTTTCATCCGATTGACTTGAAATTTGGAGAGCATTTGCATATCAGATCACTGAATTCAACCACCTATTATTTTTGAGGTCAATATTGGGCAATAGGTTAACACAGGCCAAAAGGTCAACATGGGCCACATTTCTAAAATAGTTTCTAAAATTTTCAATTTTCATCCGATTGATTTGAAATTTGAAGACCATTTGCATATCAGTGAACAAGCCGATTAGATTTTGTTGAGGTCCAAATGCAGATCCGGCTTGTCAGTGGAATACAGAACGTAAACTGTTAAGCTTGGTGGGGGTGTGTACTCTACAGAGTGCCGTTCTGGTTTTGGGATGTTTAATTCACAGTATGTCACAACGACTTTCATGTTCTCCTTTCAAATGCTTCCTGGACGACGGCCACAGTTTCCTCACTGATTCGAGGCCTCCCAGATTTTCTTTTGTCATTCACTGACCCAGTTTCTTTGAAATATTTTCATTGAGCTTCTATGTGCTGCATCTTTCCTATAATGAGTCGTGAAGTTTCTTTTCACAGCTGTTATGGACTTCTGTTCTGCGAGCCGTAACACATGTTACCTTCTCTTCTACTGTTGATATTTTCAATCAGTTCCAGCATCTAAAATGAAATGAAAAAACAATAACACAACATAAACATTACCACCATTTAATAAATTATACTTTAATATGCCATTTACAGTTTACTTCTATCACGTGTACATCGAAAGTTACAGTGCCTATAGAAAGTCTACACCCGCTTTCAAAATTTTCATCTTTAGTTGCCTTATTGTCTGGAATTAAATTGCATAAAATCAGACTTTTTCCACCTTTTATTTACACATCATAACCCACAACTTCCAAATGAAAAAACAAAATCTACAAATTTCAGTAAATTAATTAAAAATACAAAACTGGAATATCTTGGTTGGATAAGTGTCCACTCCCTGAGTTAATACTTGCTGAACATATTTTACAGCAATTACAGCTGTGAGTCTGTGGGATAGGTCGCTACCGACTTTGCATGCCTTGATTGGGCAATATTTTCCCATTCTTCTGCACAAAACTCTTCAAGCTCAGTCAAGTTGAGGGGAGCGTTGATGGACATCAATCTTTAAGTCATGCCACAGATTTTCAATTGGATTTAGGTCAGGGCTCTGACTGGGTCACTCAAGGACATTTATCTTTTTTTCCTTAGCCACTCCAGTGTAGCTTTGGCTGTGTGCTTCAGGTCATTGTCATGCTGAAAGGTGAACTTCCATTCCAATTTCAGCTTTCTTGCACAGAGCAGCAGGTTTTACTCGAGGATTTTTCTGTATTTTGCTCCATCCATTTTCCTTTCGATCCTGACAAGTGCCCCAGTCCCTGCTGATGAGAAACACCCCCATAACATGATGCTAGCACCACCATGCCTCAGTAGGGATGGTGTTCTTTGGGTGAAGTGCTGTCTTTAGGTTTGCACCAATCGTAACGTTTTACATTTTGGCCAAAATGTTCCATCTTGGTTTTGTCAGACCACAAAACTTTTTACCACAAGTCTTCAGAATCTCCGGGTGTATTTATTTTTTTGTAAATCTCAAATGGGACTCAAGGTGGGGTTTTTTGAGTGATGGCTTCCTCCTTGCCACCCTACCGTACACACCAGACTTGTGGAGTGCTTGGGATGTTGTTGTCACACGCACACAGTGAGCAGTCTTTTCCATAAAGGCATATCGCTTGTTCAAAGTTGCCATTGGCCTCTTGGTGGCCTCCCTGATCAGTCTCCTCTTTGCTTGGGCATCCAGTTTGGAGGGACAGCCTGATCTGGGCAGAGTTGGTGGTACCATACGCCTTCCACTTCTTAATGATTGTCTTGACTGTGTTCCAAAGGATATTCAAGGCCTTTGAAATAGTTTTATACCCATCCCCTGATCTGTGCCCTTCCACAACTTTATTCTTGAGGTCTTTTGAAACTCCCTTGATACTCATGGTTGAGTCTTTGCTGTGAAATGCACTACCGATCAGAGGAAACCTACAGGAACAGCTGATTTTCTTCTCAAATAATTACTCACTACAGTTTAACACAAGTAGAGGCCAATTAACTTGATGTGTGATTTTGAAGTTGTTTGGTTATACCTGAGCTAATTTAAAATTGCTATTATAAGGGGGATGGGCACTTATCCAACCAAGATATTCTAGTTTTGTATTTTTAATTACTTTTCTGAAATTTGTAGAAATTGTTTTTCACTTGGAAGTTGTGGGTTACGTTGTGTAAATAAATGTGGAAAAAAATCTGATTTAATGCAATTTTATTCCAGGCTATAAGGCAACAAAAGGTGATAATTTTGAAAGGGGGTGGGGTAGACTTTCTATCGGCACTGTCAAAATGGTTTAATGTTGCACAAGGACTTTATAAACACATTGCATATAAATTTCCGAACAGGCATCATCAGATTTAGAATATAGCCTCTCATATCAGATAGGATGGTGTATGTTTGATTAAATGTCAGATCAGATAAGACGGTGTATGTTTGATTAAATGTCAGATTAGAGAAGATGGTGTATGTTTGATTAAATGTCAGATCAGAGAAGATGGTGTATGTTTGATGAAATCTCATATCAGATAGGATGGTGTATGTTTGATTAAATCTCAGATCAGATAAGACGGTGTATGTTTGATTAAATGTCAGATTAGAGAAGATGGTGTATGTTTGATTAAATGTCAGATCAGAGAAGATGGTGTATGTTTGATTAAATGTCAGATCAGAGAAGATGGTGTATGTTTGATTAAATGTCAGAACAGAGAAGATGGTGTATGTTTGATTAAATGTCAGATCAGAAAAGACGGTGTATGTTTGATTAAATGTCAGATCAGAGAAGATGGTGTATGTTTGATTCAATGTCAGATCAGAGAAGATGGTGTATGTTTGATTAAATGTTAGATCAGAGAAGATGGTGAATGTTTGATTAAATGTCAGATCAGATAAGATGGTGTATGTTTGATTAAATGTCAGATCAGAGAAGACGGTGTATGTTTGATTCAATGTCAGATCAGAGAAGATGGTGTATGTTTGATTAAATGTTAGATCAGATAAGACGGTGTATGTTTGATTAAATGTCAGATCAGATAAGACGGTGTATGTTTGATTAAATATCCGATCAGATAAGACGGTGTATGTTTGATTAAATGTCAGATCAGATAAGACGGTGTATGTTTAAATGTCAGATTAGAGAAGATGGTGTTTGTTTGATTAAATGTCAGATTAGAGAAGATGGTGTATGTTTGATGAAATCTCATATCAGATAAGATGGTGTATGTTTGATTAAATGTCAGATCAGATAAGATGGTGTATGTTTGATTAAATGTCAGATCAGAGAAGATGGTGTATGTTTGATTCAATGTCAGATCAGAGAAGATGGTGTATGATTGATTCAATGTCAGATCAGAGAAGATGGTGTATGTTTGATTAAATGTCAGATCAGATAAGACGGTGTATGTTTGATTAAATGTCAGATCAGATAAGATGGTGTATGTTTGAT
The DNA here is from genome assembly GCA_024346535.1 of Eptatretus burgeri. Lineage (NCBI taxonomy): Eukaryota > Metazoa > Chordata > Myxini > Myxiniformes > Myxinidae > Eptatretus > Eptatretus burgeri. The sequence continues at coordinate 25,666 of BROF01005211.1, read as the reverse complement.
TAAATCTCAGATCAGAGAAGATGGTGTATATTTGATTAGATGTCAGATCAGATAAGACGGTGTATGTTTGATTAAATGTCAGATCAGATTAGATGGTGTATGTTTGATTAAATATCAGATCAGAGAAGATGGTGTATACTGTTTGGATTTACCACCCAGAAATCAAAAATTACCACAACGAGTTTAACACCTGTACATATTCATAATCTTAAATTATTAAGAAATAGCAAAAAAGTTATTGTGACAAATTCTATAATTGTTTATAATTCATGATAGAGTATCATATACAAGATCAGGAAAATGTTTTATAACCTCAGGTGGTAACATTATGATCACTGAAATAGAAATTTAAATGTGACATTACTCGTCCACTGGAAATTATATTTGGAGAATATTTTAACCTTCATTGCATCGTCTTCCAGTTATTATTCAACTTGCCATAAATAATACTGCACTTTACCTTCTTCTTGTTTAGACAGGAAATGAAAGCACAGTGGCAACAGCCCAGGCTAACCAGTCATTGTTCTCAGCCGAGCGCTTTCTGAGAGTTACAACTGTAGGCAGTTATTTTGATGAGTAAGATGCCATGGCAGCTTTTCCTCTCTGGTGAACCTTTTCCTGGGTCTCACAGGACCTCTTGGAGTGAAGCACAAGTGAAATCGATGCACATGCGCCTGTCACCCTGCAAAGCCTCCCTCCCGCCATTTCTCGTTGAGCCTTGTCGCAAATGCCCGGTCGTCTAAACCTCTAGACTGGAGGTCATTGCACCGTTGCACTGGAGACGGATCATGTTTTTATTCATATGCGGAACCCAGGATTCCGATGGCATTTTTACAAATATTCTTCTCGAACAAAACAATTTATTTTGTTTGAACTACCTTGTAGAATATTATGTTATCTATATGCATAATCACACAGCTTATGCAGGTGTTGCATCACTTCTGAAAACACTGCATTGTAAGTTTCATCATTGTGATGATGATGACACGACAGCCCAAAGGATTTTTCTACATGGCATGTCTTCTGCAGTTATCTCTTCCCACCTCATGTGTAAGTGATAAAAGTGCTCTTGGCATATCTTCCCATTGCATTTTCTTATAGTTTCTTTTGAAATACAGAAGCAAACCTCTGCCCTGAGCACCAGTATCACAAAAGGCAGGCAGTGCTTCCGGCTACCTGTATATCTGTCCTGATCCTAATGCCATGTGCGTACCATGTGATTCTTCGGAACGATGTGGGTATATATGGTGAATGATTGTAATTTGCACTCGATCGCAGTATCCAGATTGATGAAAATGAACCATATCCACCAAATGTGATGAAGATGGATGCGTGTGGGGAGAAGACAGAGAAACATCATGGACTAAAGGGCAGATACAAAGGTTTTGTGGGATTGTAAAAGCTGACACTAACAAGTAATATTTGAATGGCTGCTTTTGGCTTAAGCCACCTTTAACACGATAAAAAGAGAAGACAAAGGAATAAAGATCAGAAATTATTTCACCTGAATGATAATATCCTACAACATAATGAGAGTGCAAAGGAAACTACTCCAGAATGAAGGATCGCCTCTTGCTCAACAAAGACATTCTGAAAAACTATAATAATAATAATAATAATAATAATAATGATAATAGAAACAGAGGAACCATACGATGAACAGCGTCGATTGATTTATGAATAGAGGTCATGCAATTGTGGCCCAGACGTTTACATTATTGTGGATTATATCCTGTGCAGATCCTGTACAAAAGGACCAAAATTGAATTGGCTAAAGGGAAGAGACAACAAAACGATGGAACACAGCAATGATACGACATCAGTCGGAAGAAACAATTCAAATGTTATATTTTAAAATATGAGGTTTTTGTCTGATCAAATACTGTTGGCTTTCCACTCTACTGTTTTTCCTAGTTTGGGACCCATTAATTAAAATGACCAATGACTAAGAATATGGATTAATCAGACTCGGTAGTGTGATAGTTAGAACTGTTAGAGCATCTGCTCTAAATCTGGGAGGTCGGTTGTTCAAACCCAACACCAGTCAAATCATACCAGTTCAGCATTTAAAAAGGATAGAGCATGGGAAAGCCACCATTGCATGGGTTTGATGGGCTTAATGACCTTCTCCTTCAGTAACGTTCCTTGGAAGAAAATTAAAATTATTAACTTCCTCCAACAAGAGAAAAAGCAAAGGAACAACCAAAGTCACACACATGCTGTTCACAATCTAAAACTTTTTGTGCTACATGACGAAAAACAAGCAAAATTAAAACTGGTAAAAACTAGAGAGTTCACAGAACACCTTACCCCGTGCAGACTTGAGATACAAGGACATTGGCGTAGTCTGTGAACGGAAAATTTGATTGGTCGTGATGACTTAAAATGCCATAATATTTTGTCCAAGTACTGCTAAACGGAAGGGTTTTGAAATTGCTAACAAGGCAATTTGTGTTCTACAGTGTTCACGTACTGTATATAATTAAATTGAAATAGGATTGTAGGAAAACAAGTTTTTTTGAGAACGTTTGGCACTGTTGATGTTTCGGATGTCTTTTACATCACTTTAATACGTTACATTAGTTCTTCATGCCTGTTGTTTGTGTCCTTTACGACGTCCTTAAAAACAGTAAATTTCCTGTTTGGAATGATTTTCAATTTTGTTTGACTGCCAGATAGGCAGACAGACTAAAAGTACGATCTCACTCCTTTACACTTGTGCAATCGAGACAGATTCAGAGCCAAAGTGTGACTAAACTACGGGTTCCTTTTCCGATTCATGTTCCAATTCGTGTTCAAAATATAACATTCAATTGAAATTGTTGTTCCTCGATCATAAAGTGATGTTTTTTTCGACACAGACAGACAGACTAATTAGAAATGAACTAATTGCTTAACCATGTTTTTCGCTTCACGCATGGGGTAACAATACGAATTTGGACTGACAAATGCACATTGATATCGGGCAAAGCAACCAAAAACAGAATTGACTTAATAAGAACAATACAGGACCTTGAAAACGAATTGTCATACAAATACTTGTAGGTATAAGGGGCCACATAATCTGCCACAAAGAAATGCACAGGATTGTTGTCAAAATATGTTTGCACAGAACACAGCTAATTCTGAAAACATATCCTCTCGAGAAACAAAATCAAAGCTATAAAGTAGCAAGCAGTGCCAGTGTCCCAATACATTTAAAGTACAGTACTAGTAAAATGGCCATTGAATGTTAGGATAGCCTAGAGGGACACAAACTCGGCTCTAGGCTGTCTCGCCTGGGTTTGAATCCCAATCTGGATATAAACTGTCATCCTGCTGTTTTACATGCAAGGTGATTCAACAATGCGTGTGCTGTCCTTCAGATGGATGTTAAACTGGGAGTCCCGTCTCCTGGTATTAGTTGGTGGACGTTAAATCCTCAATGTGTTCTTTGTGAAAAGTAGGCGAATATTGCCAGCCCCCTAACAGCCAAATTCCAAATTCATACCTGAACTACTGCTGGGAAGGCAATGGCAAACCACCCAACATAATTCTTTCCAAGAAACTGCTCCAGCATCACCAGCGCTCTGTGACAGTGTATGGTACACCAGAATCTGAGAAAATAGCAAGAAGGAAAAAAATCTACAAACATTATTCCGAAATAAGGAACTTGCTTACAATTCACAAAACGTTTGAAAAAAACCAATGCCTTCCCAGACTATCCCGGCCAAGATGCACGAAGGAGATGTCGGCCTGATAGAGTTGAATCAGGTGCTCCAAGCATTAATGGGAGGATTGATCATGTAAGGAGAAAGCTCAACTGATAATTGAATATAATCTATAGCCGACACGAGAACGAAAAATGCAAGCCGAACCCTGCATCCTCAATTCGTCTTGCTCGGAATTACCAGTCTGAACAGAAAATGTAACACCTGAAAGAGAAACGGTGGGGAACACAGCCTCAACATTTGCAAAGAAGACAAAGGAAAACTAAAAAACAATGATGTCTTCCAGGACATTCGGGTTTTCCTCCCAACTGAACTGGTGGCTCATGATGCTCCAAACCCAGGCTAAAATTTTGTATACTTTGTGTATTTGTCCATTGTCTACTATTGTCGTAATTCACATTAATGTGTGCTGTTATCTACTAATATATTCTGTTCTGCAAGCAATTTCAATAAAGGCTCCTCCATCACCCTAACATTTTAGATCAATCTATATTAATAAATGTCAACGTGTGTGTGTGTGTGTGTGTGTGTGTGTGTGTGTGTGTGTGTGTGTGTGTGTGTGTGTGTGTGTGTGTGTGTGTGTGTGTGTGTGTGTGTGTGTGTCCTCCATAAATCCAAAACTATAAAACCCATCAGCCTGAAACTTTACATGCACACTAAGAAAACATCAACAAAATACAAGATTGAAAATTGGATGTTTGGGTTAATTAAAACACCCCTTTTGAAGATAATTATGAGCCTTATTTAATTATATCCTTCATCAGGCGATCCTCGGCCACCTCGCTGTCTGAGGTTTTAAGGCGTTTCCTGGGTAACCACGCTGGGGCTTGAAGCCACCATATTTTTTGGCCTGCTCAACCATGCCCTTACTTCAAACAGGCTGCAACGATTTCTTAACGATAACGTTTTTTTATTAACTTACGATTTGTTTACTTAACCTCACTCATATTATCGAATGCCTGTTCATCATGGCTACGAATCGTTGAGTATATTGCAGTGCTTATAAACGCCTGGAGACGCCAGCGTTCGTTGCTTTATTTCATTTGCACATATGAATAACCAAGAGAATCTCTGAAACTAACCAGAATTACAAAACAGAAGCTCAGGATTTGAAAGTATCATCAGTTCCGACTACGAACAAAAATTATTGATTTGTCCAATTCGGACAATGCTTGGGCATTTCTGGGTGCATAGTTGTGTCAACGGCAAATGGTAATCGCTTGTCAAGCCAGGCATTCTGTTGGAGTGCTTGCTTGAGTGCTGAAGCCACTTACCAAGCTGTACAGTTCATGTCCTGATTGGGATGTACAGTCAACAGTTACTTCAAGCATTATAAACGTATGTGGAAAAATTACAGGCCCAGACCTGGAATACGAATCCAGGTCCTCTGGCCTGGCAAACCATACCAGTGCTCTGCCATCTGAGCTATCTGGGCGACCAACCAGTTGAGCAACACAATTCCTCCACATACAGAAATGCCACTCTCTTTCCCCCCGCTGCTTCCGGGGAACTCACTGCCAACCATAGGAGCAGCGAGAGCCTGCTCACGAGAGGGTCTTCCAAGGTCAAGGTATGTATACAACACACACGGACGTGGTACATATGGGTAGATTTGGATCTGTTGGGACTCTCCGCGGGTGTGTGGACATGTCATTTCTGTTACGGGTGTCGTGTTGGCAAAGTTTTATCCTTTATCTTATAGAGTTTCTATCAGGTTTTCCTTTGTCCTCGCACCTGTTTTGAAAGCATTTGATTATCTGATTTGATTTACAAAGGTTATATGTTTCTCTTTGTGAGTTTCAAAGCAAAATATATTTGATAACTCCAGATTTCTGAGCTGATTGCTGTATTAAGATGTTTTCGAATTACTGAGCCAAATTTTTTTCCACCTGTCACACGCAGCTATTTATGAAGGTTAATGTTTGTGAACATCTCCCTGAAACATGGAGATAAATGTAATGTTGTTTTTTGGTGAAAGCAACTCAAAGTTTCTGGGTTGAATACAATACGTACTGTAGTCAGTAATCACACTGACTCCAACCTGCCGATTCCCCCAAAATTACTGACATCAGCCGTGTGTGTGTGTGTGTGTGTGTGTGTGTGTGTGTGTGTATGTGTGTGTGTGTCATTCACAAAGCATAACATTCTCTCTGATAACTCCCCTACCCCCCACCCCGTCTCTCTGTCTGTCTGTCTCTCTCTCTCTCTCTCTCTCTCTCTCTCTCTCTCTCTCTCTCTCTCTCTCTCTCTCTCTCTCTCTCTCTCTCTCTGTGTCTCTCTGTCTCTCTCTGTCTCTGTACGTATCCGGATGCTCATTATGTCTGGACAGTGTTTTTTTTTCCAGATGTGCCTGGACAGTGATTATGTCCGGATGGAGTTTGTTTCCGAATGTGTCTGGATGGGAGTTTGTCTCCGGACACGTCCGGGCGGTGTTTGTCTCCGGATGCGTCTGGGCGGTGTTTGTCTCCGGACGCGTCTGGGCGGTGTTTTTGTATGACTGGTAGAAAATGGATTTCAGACATTTTGTTTCCATCTTCACTGTTATACTTTACAGAATCATTTTGATGAGACGGTATGAATCGTAATTAACGCTCCACTTCATGTCTGTCTTCACTTCCCCCCTCCCTCCTCTCTCTTTCCCTTTCCCCCCTCTCTCTTTCCCCCTCCCTCCTCTCTTTCTCCCTTTCCCCCCTCTCTCTTTCCCCCTCCCTCCTCTCTTTCCCCCTCCCACCTCTCTCTTCCCCCTCCCCCTCCCCTCTCTCTTTCCCCCCTCTCTCTTCCCCCTCCCCCTCCCCTCTCTCTTTCCCCATCTATCTCCTCACTCTCCCCCACCCCTCTCTTTCCCCGTCTATCTCCTCACTCTCCCCCACCCCTCTCTTTCCCCGTCTATCTCCTCACTCTCCCCCACCCCTCTCTATCAACCCCTTCTTTTTCTTCCCTCCCTCTCATATGTTATGGACCTGAATGACTGGCAGGATAACTTAGAGGTATGCACACGGTCTCTGAGCGGTCTCGGTTGGGTTCAAATATTGACGCAGCTAAAAACTGTCAGACTGGTGTTTGGCATGCAGGGTGATACATCACTTTGTTTGCTGTCCATCGGAACGATATCAAGTCAGATGGCCTGTCTATTAGCAATGCTTGTTTGTGGACTTTCACAATTCTCGTATTATTTTCTCAAAATTTATAGTGAGCTATTCTTTTATGCAAACAAAAGAGTTCTGATTCATCATTGCAATCTTCTATATCCATTATTATTCGATAAATATGAGCAGAAAAAGAGAGGAAAGCAAGAAATGGATAAAAATACAAGACAAAGAGGACATTCAATACTTTAAATTAAAGCGACAACCAGAGAGTTCATAAAACATGATACCCTGCACAGTGTTCAAGAGTATTCCTCAATTTTAATAAAATAATTATTTTAACACGTTGACTGCCAAGTACGAGAATACTCGAAGTGCTGGGTGTACCAGATTTGCCAGGACGTGTATTCTCGTAGAAAAGATTCCGTTATTTTGTATTGTAAACAGAATATGCTGCCATGCCAGATAACGCAACAAACAATCTGCTGGCAGTTTGGTGAAAATAAATCGATGTAATAATCATGATTTTCATTAGCAGTCTCCATGAGAGGATTTGCCACATCATCTGCATTCATACGTGCCATTTCTAATGGTAATGACAAGTAGTAAAAAAACAAAAAAAAACACGTACTACTCAGCAAACAATGTACCAGTAGCTATTACGTAAATACCAACGTCGATTCAGTACTAAAAATAGTCCAACCACAAAGCTCGTACCTTTCATACGGAAATGAAAATCTTGTCCCACTGCCTGCTATGAGTTTTCTCATAAAGTGAGATTAACCCAGCAATGGATAAGAAATTAACTTAGATTTTCTGAAACAGTAAAATTTGAAAATAAAGTAGAGTATATGCACATGCATACTTGGCTTGCAAATGGAAGTGGTGTATACTATAAGAGTTGGCAGTCAACTTGTTAAAGATCGTTAAAAACAAATAAATCTGGAAGTTTAGCGCTGCTAAAGCAGTCATATCCATTGCCGAATACACTGTAATAGGAGACGTTGAGTCGCAGACTATCTCACATGCCATGCCCTCGCATGGTGTGTGTGCGTGTGCGCGCATATGTATATGTGTATGTATGTATGTGTATATATATATATATATATATATATATATATATATGTACATAAAATATTGTTGCGGGCCGGGGGGTCGGGTGAGAAGACCACCTGGTGGGAGAAGCTATGTCAGTTCCACCAGACTCCCCGGAATTGTAGGCCGTCGCACACGGATAATTCCATGATGCGGCGGGTCGCTTAACCGACCGTGGACGCCAATAACTCAAGCGCGAGACCTCGGGTCCTTCCGTCTATGGGTTAATCGAGTTACCTTATTAATCACGTGATTTATAGAGAAAGCAGGGAAGGCAATATATATATATATATATATATATATATATATATATATATATATATATATATATATATATATATATATATATATATCTAATGTCATGGCCAAAAATATTGGCACACTTGCACTTTTTTTCAAATAACTTGCAATTTTCTTTAAAATTAAGTTGAAATTGACAAAAGTTTTGGTCTCTACAATTCTTTTTTCACTGTTAATATTACAGAACCTTTGTTGTTGTTTCACAACTTTTTATATCCTTTCAAATCAGAAAATAAAAAGAAATGGCATTGACAAAATTATTGACACCTTCGACTTAATATTTGGCAGCACAACAGCCTTTGGCTAAAATAAATGCAGTTAAGCACTTCCGACAACCTTGTATGAGCTTCCTACACCTCTCCACTGGTAGTTTAGCCTACTCTTCTTGTGCAAACTGCTCCAGTTCTCCCAGATTTGAAGGGTACCTTCTCCCAACTGCTGTTTTCAGATCTCCCCACAGGGTTTTCAATGGGATTTAGATCTGGATTCATTGCTGGGCACTTCAGAACAGTCCAGCATTTTGTCTTGAACCATTCCTGGGTGCTTTTTGAAGTGTGTTTGGGGTCATTGTCCTGCTGCAAGACCCATGACATTCGACGGAGACCCAGCTTTCTGACACTGGGTTGAACATTGTGCTCAAAAATGCCTTGGTAATCTTCTGGTTTCATGATGCCATGCACACATTCAAGGCACCCAGTTCCAGGCAACCCAGCAACCCCAAAACATCACTGATCCTCCTCCATGTTTGATTGTAGGGAAGTTGTTCTTTTCTTCATTTTGTTTTCTGTAAACATGGAGATGATGTGCTTTACAAAAAGGCTCTAATTTGGTCTCATCTGTCCACAGGACATTCTCCCAGAAGGATTTTGGCTTGTTCAGGTGTGTTTTGGCAAACTCCAGTTGGGCTTTCTTATGTCTCCCTCTCAGCAGTGGGGTCCTCCTGAGTCTCCTCCCATAGAACCCTTTTTCATTGAGTTGGCGATGGATAGTGTAAGTTGAAACTGTCGTACCTTGCGTCTGAACATCAGCTTGAATCTGTTTGGCAGTTGATCGAGGTGCTTTCTCCACCATTGGAACAATCTTTTGCTACAATCTTCATTCAAGTTTTCTTTTGTGGCCGCATCCATGGAGGTTGGCTGCAGTGCCAGGGCCTTAAACTTCCTGATAACATTGCGTACGGTGGACACAGGAACATCAAGGTCTCCGGAGATGGACTTGTAGCCTTGAGATTGTCCATGCTTGGCTACAATCTTGTGTCTGACCTCCTCAGACAATTCTCTGGTTTTCTTTCTTTTCTCCATGTTCATTGTGGTACACACAGTGCCCCAAAACAACAGAATGACTCCTTTTCTCTTTTCAAACTGGTTGAATGAGTGATTTTTATATTGAAGGCACTTGCAACTCACCACAGGTAGTTCCAAAGCAAAGGAAAATCACCTGCTTGAAATCTAATTATTTCTTCCAACTTCTAAAAGATGCCAATAATATTGTCCGGGCCATTTTTATTTTATTTTGGATACACTGTCGAGGCTCGTAAGGGAGCTAACACACAGAACATACAAGGGGAGGAGGAGACAAGAGGGGTGGGAGAGGGGAGGAAAAAAACAGTGTGGAACAGAGACATGAGGAGATCTGTGTAATGGAGTGGGATGGGATGGGGTACACAGGGTAAACAATATGGACACTACAGGGACTTTCAGGTCTGTATACGACAGGGACTTTCAAGAAGAAAAGCAGGGAATTTGAAGGAGGTGGGTTTGGGGTGGATTAGCGGGGATAGCAACAATTGTGGTTTTGAATGGGGGAAGATGAGATGGTGGTAAACAGCTGTTTTGAAGACCTGGATGGAAGAGTGGGATTGAAGAGAGTGTGGGAGTTTGTTCCAATGGCAGAAAAAAAAGAGGAATGAAAGAGTGAAGGTGAGCAGTGATTTTCTTGATTTTGGTAGTTTTAGCAGAATGGGGTTTCTGGTCGACCTTGAGCGCCCTGCAGAAATATAGGTGGTTGGCGGAGGGGGGTGACATTTCTCAGAGAGGGCATGGCCAAATTTTAGGATTTCTGTGTGGAATAAGCTAAGATGTAATTTTTCTAGCTTATTTGTTTTCTTCCACTGCAAACCAAAGAAATACTGTTGTTGTGCCGGGTATCGGTAGCGAGCACGACTGCAAGGGCGAGCAGTAGAGTCGGCTCCACCAAACACACCGGAATTTAGGTCGTGATCCTCGGATAAGTCTGAAAGGCACGGGGCCCTTACAGGACCATGAATAGGCAATAATTCGACCGCGTGGGGTAGGGTTAATTGCCAAACTTCAATATACCTGAGTACCCATGCGGCAAAGCTACCGGGGAATTCACACCCTCGACAGTCCTCGAGCGGGACGAGCCATCACCGTGCTTGAACCATGTATAACCTGAGCGGATGGTCACCGAGGCCTGTCGGTCCAAAGGAACAATTTACTGCTTCGCTATTTCTCAACACGCACCGTGCTAAGCCAATAAAAGAAATGACAGGGAACGAGCTGGGACATTCAACAAGAGGGGAATTTATTTGCAGTAATCGGCAAAAACTGGGAAGGGAGACAAAGAGCAGAGTTACAACCGAATAAAAGCAGTGCAACCAATGTACAATGAAAAACACTTAATCAATCCTACTGAAAGATGGGGCCCACAGACACACACACACACACACACACACACACACACACACACACACACACACACACACACCCAAAAGAACTGGACCCCGTGGGTCTATCTTGGTCAAGCCGGGCCGGGGTACCTGTCCGCATCGTGCGACTCCGAAACCAACTACGGTGGGACCCGAACCCACGACCCGAAGTCCACGGCCCACGAACGAGGCCGCTCAACCACGATCACCAGTGTCTCAGACCACTCCTCGACAACCACAGACCGTGCCACAATCTCCACGATCACCCTCTGTCGAACACTAGTCCAGACCACCACACTCCTTTTCTTTTGGAGGGAGCGGCTTCTTCTCCCCGCCACTCGCCTCCTGATTGGACGGTGGGTTGTCAGGCGACTCGTGGCGGCCTCCCAATTGGCTGGGGTGTGCATGTGGTGCTCGCTCTCTGCTCATTGGCTCAAGGAAATGCTCTCTGCCCCTCCTCAGAGCGGAGCTTTGACCTGAGGCGATGAAGGCTCCGCCCACGTCCTCAGCCAAAAACACGTGTGTAATGTTGACCGGTCGAGTGTGGGAAGGTGGCGTTGTTGAAGTGGATGTAGTAGTAGTAGCTGTAGTTGTTGTTGGTGGTGTAAAAATCAGAACTAAAAAATAATTCACAGCGCACGTACAATTAATCACCCATTAAACATAGGACGGGACCCTTCCTAGAAGCACTTACTTACCGATATAACTGATCTGTAGGACCTGACTGTTGTGTGCAGTAAGCTTCCAAATTCGCAACAATACATCTGTGGATACCAAAAGATTTTTAAATTTCAACAATTTTATGGAAGTAATGGTGCATTATTTGAAAAATGTGCAAGGGTGCAAATATTTTTGGCCACGACTGTGTCTGTATGTATATATATATATATATATATATATATATATATATATATATATATATATATATATATATATATATATATATATATATATATATATATATATATATATATATATATATATATATATATATCGATATATTGCTTGGTTCTTGGAAGTATTATGAAGGCAACTTTTGTGTCATACAGTCTTCAAATAAAATATGAAATTCAATTTATATGAAGGTTTAAAGGCATAAAAAGAAATGGATGCTGGTTCTACCACCATTTTCTCCAGCGTTTATTACATCACCCTACCTAACACATTACATTTGTTCTTCGTGCCTGTTGTTTGTGTCCATTATGACATCCTTAAAAACAGTACGTTTCCTGTCGGGAATGATTTTCAATTTTGTTCGATTGCCAGGCAGACAGAGTAAAAGTATCATCTCACTCCTTTCTGAACTTGTGAAATTGGGTTGAATCCAGAGCCAATGTGCAATAAAACGAAAGACTAGTCTTCTTATTCATGTTCCGATTCATTTTCAAACTATAACATTCGATTCAAAGAAGCTGTACCTTGATCATAAACTGATGACAGATGGACGGACGAACATAATCCAATTGCTTAATCCCGCTTTTTGCTTCACGCGTACGGGGTAATAATCTATGTTCCTCTTCCAGCACAACGTTTTTGCTGTGATGTCACAGTGACTCTTTGAAAAATGCATCCATTGTCATATTCTATAGCAAATGAATACTTTCATTTCTCAAATTTCTCTCTTCGATATTCGCAGCAATCCCGTGTACAGATGTCTTGCATACTTTGCTGTTAACACTTTGCGGTGATTTCAAACTCAGATAATGACAGTACGAGACCTAAATTATGTACATTGGAGAGCGCACTTACAGAAGTACCGTCCCAAGGCATTGTGGGAGTGCTGAAGACCTCTGTGCGCTCTCCATCGTGTGACCCTGACGACACCCCCCCGCTTGATCCGGTGAAGTGTGGAAACGTGCCTTTCCTCTAGGCTCGTGTCTGGCGCACTGAATATGGATTACTCTCTGGTGGCACATTTTGCCAGGAACGCGCACAGTTTCCATTACTGTCCTTCGGCGACTGCTGCCAGCAGATAACTCCGGCGAGAACATCCCATTGTTTCAGATGGGTGAGGATTTTAATTTTCTTTCGCTCATGAAATGATGTTATTTCACTCTCATTTGTGCTCTCAAAAAAGAGCAGCATGTTCTACCTCGATTTCTCTTTCTTTTAGTGCCTGGGGTGTGCTTTAGAATGTTACTTCAAGAAAATGACATTAAAACTAAATGGTTGTAGTCCCGCACAAAGCATATAAAAAAGGAAGCTCAGGGGCTTTGACTGTAGGGAAATAAAATTTGGCGCCCTAATCTGCTACACTATTAAGCGGACAAACTTTGCGAGATGGAAATGTCTTTAACAATTTTTATCTCCTCGGGAACTCCAAGAGACTAACAAAGGCATGTCAGATGTTACAAGATGTACGCAAGGTAAGGTATTACTTGCTATGTGGCCAGCTAATTGGACAGTGGATGGAAAAGCCAATTGTAGGCTCTGTTGAACACATGACTGTGCAGCATACTCTGCACTGGCGGATCAGTATGCTTGTTGTATCTCTTTGGTGGAGGCAAAGCATGGAGAGACTTTTATTTATTACTTATCAAATCAAAGATTTCCGAGTATTTTGATTGGTCTGGTCTGTTAGTACCTCTGCCACTGAAGGTTATATTTTTTCCCCTATTTGTCTATTTATTTGTCTGTGAGCACGATATTTCAAAAAGTTATGGATGGATTCGGACCAAACGTGGTGGACAAGATGGGAGTTTGTCAAGGACATATTGATTTGATTTCAGTGAAGATCCAGATCCGGATAATGGAATTTTAAAGTGATTTTTCACCATTGAGAGATGGGGCTAAAAATGATATGCTGAAAAGCATGATGTTTCAAAATGTTGTGGATGGGTTATGACAAAACCTGGTGGATGAGTTTGGTCGGTGACAATAACCCGATTAAATTTTGGTTCAGGTCCGGATTCAGATCTGGCCTTTCAGTGAGATACAAAATGTGAACTGTTCAGCCTGGCATGTGTTCTACCAACTGTCGTTGTGTTCTCTCTTTTTGCCTGTTTGTCTTATATCAATCGCCGACAGGTCACAATATAACTTCAATCTTCATGAAACTTAACCATCTGGTTGAGGTCATCACATGCTGCAAGCCTAATTTTTTCAGTTCAATAGGTCAAAAGGTCAAAGTAACATAAATCGTCAATTTTAATCTGTATGACTTAATATCTTC
>BROF01005211.1:0-11505 GCA_024346535.1 Eptatretus burgeri | reverse complement strand
ATATATATATATATATATATATATATATATATATATATATATGCATATTTATGGTTGATCGCCAACGCCAACACCAACATCCTGACTCTGCCCCACCGACACTGCCTCACCGACACTGTCGCCGTCTGCCTCTTCGAGCTCCGTCCGGTACTCCACCGACTCCAGACTGCTACTCTCCAGACCCGACTTGACTGCTGCTCTCCAGACCCGACTTGACTGCCAACTCACTGCTCTGCCGACACACACTGCTACTGCCACACTCCGCCGCGAGCTGCGTTGTGCTCATGCTTATATAGGCCGGGGGAGGAGCGCATATGCAAATTCGTGGATAACAGCGGGTTCGGAGGCGGGGCTACACCACCTGATGCTCAGCCATTGGATGGAAGAAAAGTGGGCGTGAATCATTCCTGATCCGTTTTTCGAGGTGAAAGGAACCCATTCACAACCCATGGCCCGACGTTTGGTAGAAAGGCGAAGGTGGTGGGAGTTTGCTGTGGTGGTTTGGGAAGTGTATTGGTGGTGGCGATTTGGTTGCTGGCGGACGTCGTTTGAGAATGGCAGTGAAGCGATGTTTGCAGGGTGGAGTTGTGGAAGTAAAGAGGCGAAGGTGGTGGTGTTTGAGTTGTAGTTGTTTGGGAGTGATGGTGGTGGCGATTTGGTTGCTGGTGGGCGTCGTTTGAGAATGGCGGTGAAGCGATGTTTGCGGGGTGGAGTTAAAGAGGCGAAGGTGGTGGTGTTTGAGTTGTAGTTGTTTGGGAATGATGTTGGTGGTGGCGATTTGGTTGCTGGTGGGCGTCGTTTGAGAATGGCGGTGAAGCAATGTTTGCGGGGTGGAGTTGTGGAGGTAAAGAGGCGAAGGTGGTGGTGTTTGAGTTGTAGTTGTTTGGGAATGATGTTGGTGGTGGCGATTTGGTTGTTGGGGATGATTGGTCCAAAATAACGATAGAGAAAAGAAAAACGGCTAACTCAAAGGATCACAGCCCTGTGAACACGGAAATTCCCTTTAAACAACGGTGGGGAAATCTAACTACACGTATACTTATCGTCATAACTGATCTAAGGTCCTTTATGGTGGTCTGCGAATTTCCACAGCCGTAACAATATATATATATATATATTTTTATATATATATATATATATATATATATATATATATATATGTATATGAAAAACACAGGTGGACGGTGAATCCTTGCCAAGGTGAAGCCTCATTCAACCCACTGAATATGTTTCTTAATTATGTACCGTTTTAATGTGAGTTGAACTGTGAGTACGTCCATTCCCTATGTATTATTCGACCATGACTACTTCTATTAATTACATACTCTTGGATCGTACTGTTTAGACCCTTTGGACCTTTTAAGACCCTTTAGACCCTTTTTACCACTTGGACCCTTTGACCCTTCAGACCCACTTATCCTTCAAACCTTTTGGACCCCTTAAGACCATTTAAACCCCTTAGACTCATTAAGACCTTTGCACCCTTCAGACAGCTTGGTCCCCTTGATCTTTTAGACCTTAACACCTATTAAATTATCTTTGGACACTTTAGACTCCGAAGACCCCGAACTACTCGTGTAAAATACCCTTTAGATCCCTTAGACCTTTATACCCCTTTATACCCTTAAAGACCATTTAGACCACCTTTGCAACTGCAAGAAGATGTGGACCTGTGAACCTGTAGACCTTTAGACCCTCTAGACCCCTTTAGCTTGTACTTGTTGCTGTGTTTGAGCCTGGGTAGTAACTGCTGAAATCTATCTCTTCAGGTTCTTCCTGACATCTTTGTTCCTTTCACGCTTCTTTCTAATTTCTATTTATTCATTCAGATTTCTTCCTTTTTCTTTTCCTTTACCTCCTTTACTCTTCATTTCTCTTTCTTCAATGGGGGATCGGCACACGTCGATGGCTGGGCGGTGAGCTCTCCTGCCAATTCTTTCAAAGCTAAGTTCCTGGACCATGTATGTTGTGTTTTGCTGTTTTTTTATTTTCTGTTTTGTAATTCGTATTTTTAGTCAACTTTTCTGTCCCAAATCATGTCCTGTTGTATTGAATCATGTGGTTCATCTCTTGATCTCAGTCGGGCCGACCGATGATATATGCCCTCCGTCTTCTGCCTTGTTTTCATTTCCTTGTTTTAGTTGTTGCTTCTGGACCATCAGCTCAGTCCTTTCTCCCCTTTTCCCCTCTGCCATAAAAACTGAAGCAAGGTGTATCTCATCCTTCACCCAAAAACAAAAATCCAATAAAATAAACAGAAATCCCCAACTACCAACAACAACTGTGAGGACGTCACTTTATATAGGAAGCAAGAGGCTGTGTCAGATTGACCAGAACAAGACAAGTGTTTTTTGTGTCTTAGTTTGTGTATTTTGTTGTCGTGATTTGTGTTGGGGGGCCGTGGGACTGTGTTTATAAAGGTGTGTGTGTGTGTGTGTGTGTGTTTTTAACAGTTTTAGTGGGTATTTGTGTTAGTTTATTGAAAGAAGCAGGGGGAGGCCTCGTGTTAAGTTTAGCGTTTAAGTCAGTTGGGGCCTTGGGAGTATGTGGATAAAAAAGGGTAAAAATAGATACCGAAGGAGAAAGGAAGAGGAGTTCATAAAATGTGACAGATCCTCTATGTGGGCCACATCAACAAAAGGGGAAGCAGAAGGTTCTGACTGTTGCAGAAAGTGTGAGGAAATAGCCCACTTGAGGATGTGTATATGTGCCTGTCAATGACACCGAACTGATAGTGCGTGGTGAGGTCCGAAACGAACCCAGGGCAGTACGACCTTTCTGCTGCACGAGCACATTGTCTTTCCCCATCAGCCCCATCAGGGAGTGTTGCAGTCAAATATTTATGATGTTAAAGTGATTTAAAGGCATGACATGACTCAACACCGTGGTGTCTTTCTAGTTGCAAACTAGCAATGCATTTAACTCTGACTGCAGGCTTGCAGCTCGAATGGTGTGTCCCCATGCAGTGGCTGAAAAGGTGAAGCAACCCACTGGCTTTGGCCTTGCTTGTCCTTCATTAGAGCAGCACTTCACATTCCCAAGCACTGAAGGTGAGGGCTCATGGTGATACTGTAATGTGTGTGTGTGTGTGTGTGTGTGTGTGTGTGTGTGTGTGTGTGTGTGTGTGATATATTATATACTAGCTGGAGTACCTGGCATTGCCAGGGTAAAAAAATAGGAATAAGAAAGGGTTAAACTGTGGTGCTTAATATATATGACATTTATATATCTGTGTCAGGTCAGATTAGATTAGATTCGTCACCTGCGACAGGTACCATGTAAACCTGTACTAACCTGTTCCATGGTCGGGTTGTCGGCGACTAAACCGTCTCCCCCACCAGGGTTTTTGGTGAGGAGGGTGTTTGGATATGGACAAACAGCAGGATTAAAAACAAAACTTGTCAAAGGGCGGAGGAACTCCTTGTGAGCCAACGGCCATCCATATCTAGTGCCCAACTGTGTCTGCGGACGTCCTCCTGCAGTTGGATTACTTCTTATTAGGAGGTTGGTGGCAGGATTTGCACTCCAGCCACCGTAAAACCCTTCATTCCGCAAAACTCAAAAACGCAAATAAATCTGAAAACCCACTCCGTGGGAGTACCTCCTGTGCAGCTTCCCTTCGCAGGGCAGCGCACCGGATGACGGAATTGGGGCAAAGCCTTCGGGACCCCCATTCTTTGATGATAGGAGGGAAACCACGGAGTAACATCCCTGGGTCAGATTGCGGGAGAGTGTGTCGGAGTGGTGCTGAGGTGTCGTCCACCAGACGGCAGTCTTCTTGGGTTAACCTGAGGCGATCCCTTCGTGTGGGTGCCTGGAATGTCGTATCCCCAAGAGAAGATGATCACCTGTCTCTGTTATCATCTGAGCTCAGGCGTTTGGACATCAGTATTGCAGCTCTCTCTGAGGTTTGGAGACCGGATAGTGGCGAGATCATGGCGGGTGGTTACACCGACTATTGGTCTGGTCGCTCTGATGATTACCATGCCCAAGGAGTTGCTGTAGCTGTGTCCAATAAGCTGACTCCAATCATAATTTGAGGTAACACCGGTGAACGAGAGTATTATGAGACGAAGGATTCATCATTCCTTCGGTGTCATTTCCCTGGTCTCTGTTTATGCTCCGACTGAGGCGAGTGATCTCACCGTGAAGGACGCATTCTACGCCACGCTCGAGTCTGTGGTTGATCAGTGCCCCAGACGAGACACACTTATAGTCTTGGGGGATTTCAATGCATCGAATGGAACTGATAGGGATGGTGATGAGACGTGTGTTGGTCCCCATGGGTCTGGAACTCTGAACCTGAATAGCACTTACTTCCTTGATTTTGCAAGAAGTCATGGACTGAGGGTAGCCGGTTCATGGTATCAGCGCCCACAAGCTCATCGCTGGACTTGGCATTTCAACGCTGGCGGTGTGGCAAAGGAGATTGACCATGTCATCGCTGATGGTCGCTGGAGGATGATCCAGAACTGCAGGGTCTACCGGAGTGCTCAGTTCCTCAGTACTGACCACCGGCTTGTTGAAGCAGCTCTGAAGTTCCACCATAAATCCAGGAGAAATGTACCATCCCAGCTGAGGCTGGATGTTGGCAAGCTCAAGGATGAGTGGGTCGCTGAGGAGTTTGCAAACAAGCTGAGTGGAGATTTGGGGGGTCTGGGTGCTTTGGGAGGTCCTGAAGAGTTGTGGAGTGCCTTCAAGACCACCGTCCTTAATGTTGCTGGTGGATGTCTTGGAACTCACCATAGGGCAAAGAAGAATTTTGTCTCTCAAGGGACACTGGATACCATTGATGAGTCGCTGGGCCAGGTTGAATGGCAGAGCTGAGCTGTTCAGGGAGCTGAGGCGTAAAACTGTACGTGCACTGAGGGTGGACTTGGAGGCCTATGTGCGAGGAATCTGTGAGGGGGTAGAGCATCACCTGTGGTCAAGTGATTCTCGTCCTGCTTACGGGGGAATTCACGCATTGCGTTCATCCAAGCCCATCCCTCGGTGTACTGCAGTTAGAGCAGAGGGTTGGAGGCTCTTGACAGAGGAGTCCGAAGTGAAGGCCCGCTGGGCCGTTTACTTTGAGCGGTTGTAGCAGGCTGATCCACCAGCTGTTGAGTTGGACATCATGGGTGTTACAATCCCTGTTGCTGACCCTCCAATCAACTGTGGTCCACCATCGCTTGTGGAAACACAGGCTGTGGTGAACCAGTTGAAATGGGGTAAAGCTACAGGGATCTGTGGCATCCATGCTGAACTTCTCAAAGCTGGTGGAAATGGTGCACTCGTGTCGTTGCATGCAGTTCTGTGCTCTGCTTGGAACACAGGCATCATCCCAATTGACTGGAAGAGGGGCTTTGTTGTCCCTCTCTGGAAAGGGAAGGGTGATCGCCAAGACTGCAACAACTACCGAGGGGTGACGCTGCTCTCAGTGCCGGGCAAGGTCTTTGCTCGGATAATTCTTGATAGGGTTCGCCACCATCTGCTTGAGCACCAACGTCCAGAGCAGTCAGGCTTCACACCAAAGAGGTCAATGATTGAACATATGCTTGCTCTTAGGGTCCTCACCAAATGCAGACGAGAGTTTCGGTAGGAGCTGCTTGCAGCCTATGTTGATCTCTGTAAAGTATTCGAATCAGTGAATCTGGATGCCCTCTGGAGGATTCTTGGTCGAAGTGGGGTGCCACCAAAACTGATCGATCTGATGTCTGAACTTTACTCTGGTACTGAGAGTGCTGTGAGATGTGGTGGTACCATCTCTGACTTATTTCCAGTTACTGGAGTTCGCCAGGGGTGTTTACTGACCCCCACACTTTACAGCACCTGTATGGACTGGATTCTAGGGAGGATGTTGGAGAGATCAAGCTGTGGTGCATCGTTTGGGAATGTCAAGATCTCGGACCTTGATTTCGCAGATGATGCAGTCATCTTTGCGGAGACTTTAGATATCCTTTTGGGGGCCCTCGAGATGCTGAATGATGAGTCAGGGCCACTGGGATTATGGGTTTCCTTGGTCAAAACTAAGATCCAGGCTTTCAATGACATCTTGGATGCTGCTGTCCTGTCTGAGCCTGTTTGTGGTGAGGATGTTGAGGTCGTGGAGAGATTCACTTTCCTTGGCAGTGATATTCATGTCTCTGCTGGCTGTGAGTCAGAGGTCAATAGACGTCTGGGTCGGGCCTGGGGAGTCATGGATTCACTGGATAATGGGGTGTGGCGCTGCCGGTACCTGTGCGGGAGGACGAAAGTTCGAGTCTTCGGGTCATTGGTGCTTCCAGTCTTGCTCTATGGATGCGAGAGTTGGACTCTGACCAAGGATCTGAGATGGAGACTTAATTCCTTTGGTACCAGGTCTCTTCGGAGAGTCTTTGGCTATCGCTGGTCAGACTTTGTGTCCAACGAGCGATTGCTGAGAGAGATTCAAATGAGATTTGTTACCTGCATAGTCCGTGAGCGTCAGCTACCGCTGTATGGACATGTGGCTCATTTTCCTGATGCTGATCCTGCTCACCAGATTCTCTCAGCGAGGGAGTCTTGTGAGTGGAGGAGGCCAATGGGCTGTCCACGTGCCTCGTGGTTGCAGCAGGTTGATCAGTATCTCAAGGAGATGGGGATGGGCTGGGCATCTGCCTGGGGAATGGCCAGACGGAGGCCCCTGGAGTAGCGGCGGAAAGTCGATGCAGTGACGCGCTACTCTGGCGCATGCTTCCATACCTGACCTGACCTGACATTTATATTTCACATTTCTTTGTCATTGTCAGCATTCCATCATCAGCGCTCCATTGCCTCAGGGTAGACCACATTGCATGTCTGACTGTTGGGTGCCAGGATGCTGAGCTTCACTGCGCTGCCAGTCCGAGAGGCAGCCACATACAGCTGGCCGTGGGAGAAGCATGGGACAGAGAGGTCAACACCTATTGCCTTGTACGTCTGACCTTGAGCCTTGTTGATCGTCATCGCAAAGCATGGCTTGCGGGGAAACTGGAGTCGGTGAAACTGGAAGGGCAGCTCAGAGTCGGATGGAATGAGCGGGATCCTCGGCAGAAGGATGACTTCTCCTTTGTATGTTCCACAGGAGATGGTGGCCTCAATGACATTGGCATGCAGGCGGGTTATGATGCAGCGTGTCATTGGTGGTCTTGGGTGGCTCCATGTTTCATAGGATCATGATGGGCACACCGAGTTTCAGCTTGAAGAGGTGTGGTGGCATTCCTGACAGCTCGAGAGAATTGAGCAGCTCAACAGGGTAAGTGACTGCCTCCTCGTCGCAGATGGTACTGTCCACCGACTTGTAGATCCTCTCATCGCCGGGTAACTCTCCCATGAGCCAGTTGTTGAGCTCGTTGACATTGGTCTTCAGCGGAGAGAGAATTGTATGCTCAGCCAGCCACTCAGACCTGACTCCATTTGTGATCAAGCAAAGGTAGACTTCAGCCTTGAGCTCCTCCAGTGTGGAGACGACCTTGCCCAGTCCAGGAGGAATTGCGTTAGTGTCTGATTTGGCTGCAAATGGGATCTTACCATTGCCAATTTCCAGGAGCAGCCTGGAGAAGTTGGTAGCCCCTTCATCGCCAGACAGGTGAGCTCGCATGTTGGTGGTTTGGTGCTTGACAGTCACATGGCGCCACAGGTGGAACATCTTCAGGCTGACATTGACAATGTTGGATCTGGTGCATCTCTTGAGCACTGGAAGGATCTGCCGGAAGTCTCTGCAGAGCAGTGTGGGGATGCCTCCCATGGGTTTCTGGACTCCTGTGATGTCCTGCCGTGTGCCGTCTACAGCTTCGTAGGCTGACTTGTGAGTCATCGGGGCCTCATCCACAAGGATGGCAGCAGCATCCTTGAAGACCTTGGTCAATGCTGTTCCACACTTGATGCTGCATGTTGGCTGCTCTTTGAGGTGCATGTCGCGTGGGATCTTGAAAGTGCTGTGCAGCGTTCATCCTCCCTGGAGCAGTGTTGCGGCAATTCCACTGAACGCAGTAGCAAGAGCAATCTTGCCTCCTGAGCGAATCTTTTTCAGGATCGTGTTGATGACGAAGCTCTTGCCTGTGCCTCCTGGTGCATCGAGGAAGATGATGTTGCTGCTCCTGTTGTCATTGATGATGCTACCTTGCTGCACCAGTTCAAGGTCTGCATTGTAGACCTGACGCTGGTCATCTGTCAGGTGCTGTTGGAGGTCATCAGCCTGGACAGCCAACTGCGTCATGACCGACCTCTGCAGTCATGACGATTTTGCGAAGAAGACAGTGAGCATAGTGGCTGGCGATGGTCGCTGTGCCCTCTCGACGGCATTGTCCACATTGAAGTAGACTCGCTGGCCATTCTCGAGGTGGACGGCTGGGACAATGACTGGAGGGAGATGCTCGAAAATTGTGTGCTCCGGGATCCTCCAGACTGCCTCGCTGCTGCCGACGTAGAATGTATTCTGGAACAGAGCTACCTCATCCACTTGATGGTTTATGTACAGTATATATGTATATAAATGACCGTTTTTACAGCCATTTTTCCCTGCTGTGCAGGGGTTAGGCTTTTTCTTGAGGCAATGTTTTATGGCCGGATGCCCTTCCTGATGCCAACCCTGGTCGCCTCTTACGACACACAGGGATATGGTATACCTATTCTAACCAGGGCATACACCGGGACCAGTACACTGGTACTCACTTCGCCAACCTCAGATGGATGACAGGCTGAGTCAACCCCCTGGTGTTAATTCAGCAGCCAACGGCGCTTGAACTCAAGACCCTGGGATCCCAAGCCACCACCCTAACCACTAAGCCAACACCAGGCTACACAGTATATATGTGTGTATATATATATATAAACTGAAACGCAAAATAAACTTACCACCTTGTAAACCTTCAAATATCAACAATAACAATGCGTGTAGTAAATGTGTGAACTTATTTGTGGACAATAGTGTCCTCACTGTCAGACAAAACGGTCACGGATGGTCACTTGAACCTTCAATGGTCACTTCATAGCACAGCTGTTGAACAGCCGTTTTGACTGTCAGTGATTAGCCAAGGGGAACGGGCTGATTTTAATGAGCTGCACGTGATGTCTTGATATTGGCTTTAAAAAGGCCAGTGCAAAATGGGAATTTCAATCAACATGCCACGATTGTGAAGGGATCAACGGCAGTGTGCCTTGGGCATGCTGCAAGTCGGACTGAGCTACCGTGAGGTGGCACGTTGCCTTGGCTGTTCACACCAGACGATATCGGCCCTGGTGGACAGAAACACCCTCCACAACCCTGCAGATGACAGACCTCGATCAGGGAGGCCAAGAGTCACCACTGCAAGGCAGGACAGGCAGATGGTCCTCAGTCAGATGGCTTCAGACATTGAGGACTGAGTGGGACAGAATCCAGCAGCAATCCATCCAAAGACTGGTAGGCATTATGCGCCGACGATGCACTGCCTGTATCCAAAACAATGGTGGCCACACACGCTATTGAAAGGGGACTGACATTGCACCCTGTGTTGTTCTGCACTGAAGAACAAACTTATGAGATGGTGTATCTTGGTCAAAAACTTGACACGTCATCACTAAAATGCCAATGTTTCAATTAGCAATTGTTGGTTTGTTTTATTTTGAACTGTTAAAATTTTATTACATTTCAAACAAGTGGTAAGTTTCTTTTGCGTTTCAGTATACATGTATATATATATATATATATATATATATATATATATATATATATATATATATATATATATATATATATATATATATATATATATATATATATATATATATATATATATATATATATATATGTATATATATATATATATATACACATGGTGGGGCATTTATATCTGACGGTTTTATTATCCTTATTCCTTTTTTGATTCTAAACCAAATAAAATCAAATTTCTATCCAACATTGGCACATCCCTCAAATTTTTTTTAAATCAATTTTGATTCTTTATTTCTTAAAAATTATATCAGACAAATGGGCTCCTTTCAAATTTGTGCATTCATGACCGTATCATCATATTGTTTATTACCGCAAGCAATGTCTCTTGATCAATAGAGCGGATGGTTGCAGTGATGTTTGCCTTCAATTAATCGATCGATATTGGATGTTCCTTCTAAACTTTGTCCTTCAGAAATCCCCACAGGAAGAAATTTGGTGGAGTTAAATCTGCCAAATCAAAGTGTTCCTCATCTCTCATGATGATCTTGTTTGTGAAATTGGTGTGCTCATTGCATTTTTAAAAATTAAAAAAATAAACAAAAAAATCCTCCTTGCATTTAAACTGCTCCATCCTAAGAAACTGTTAATTATTTTCTGTAAGACAAAGAAAACTATAATTCGTTATGCCAAGACTGCTTCTGGCTAGAAAGATTGCAAATGTGTCAGATATAAATGCCCCACCTGATGGATATATATATATATATATATATATATATATATATATATATATATATATATATATATATATATATATATATATATATATATATATATATATATATATATATATATATGTACATATATATATGTACAGGTTGTCCCTAAAAAATGACATCATTTGAAACTTGAATATCGAAGTAACTACATGTCCCAGGCATACGAAAGTGAACAGGCTTCATGTTGAACAATAAAAGATTTATTTCTCAAAATTCGAACAAGAGATTCAGAGGGATGAAGATTTTATAACCGTTTTCTCAAAACTTCACAAATGTTCAATATACGCACCGCCTGTGACACGACACACGTCAAGTCGGTGGTCCAGCTCCTGCTAAACACGCTGTAGCGTGTCTTGCGTAACATTCTCCAGCGCCTCAGTAATTCTCTGCTTAAGTTCCTCTAGGCTTGTAGGAAGAGGGGGGATATAGACCAGTCCTTTCACATAGCCCCATAGAAAAAAAATCACAAGGTGTCAAGTCAGGTGAACGTGGTGGCCATTTCAACAGCACATTGTCATTATCACTGGCATGCCCAATCCATCTTCCTGGTGGATTCTCATTGAGATAAGAATTAAACATTCAGCTTAGTTAGTTTTTACACATTTTGTTAAAATTTGAGATCATTTGAGCGAGAATTAGCTATGTTAATAGACTACGAAATGATGTCATGTTTTTAGGGACACCCTGTATATATATATATATATATATATATATATATATATATATATATATATATATATATATATATATATATATATATATATATATATATATATATATATATATATATATATATATCTATATATATATATATATATACACATTTAGATATGTATATATATATATATTTATATACATGTATATACATATTTATAGCCTGGTGTTGGCACAGTGGTTAGGGCAGCGGCTTTCGTTCCAAAAGGTCCTGAGTTCAATCCCCGTTGGGCCACTGAATTAATACACCAGGGGGTTCACTCAGCCTGTCATCCTTCCGAAGTTGGCGAAATGAGTACCAGTATACTGGGATGGTGTATACCCTGGTTAAAATAGGTGTACCATATCCCTGTGTCATAAGAGGCGACCAGGGTTGCGTCA
>BROF01005210.1:59421-71936 GCA_024346535.1 Eptatretus burgeri | reverse complement strand
ATATTGCTTTATAATTATACTTCACTGCAATGCTTTATAAAAAAATATTAATTATTAGACTCGTCTTTTAAAAACGATAAATGTATAAACAGGCGAGCATTGGGTGGCTTTGACACCAACTCTGGTTATTTTTTCTCCCGGTGCACGGGCTTCGATGTCAATCAGCACACAAAATTTCAGCTTTCTACATCACCCGGAAGGTACCGATCTTTAATATCAGTCAGTGAGCCACTCAGCCAATCAGTATTTAGAAAGAACTTTATACATTAGATGGAAATCTTGAGGAAAGTGATCTCTACAAATATGTACAACCTCATCGGGGAGCAGTGCTCAAGCTAATATATTTTTTTAAAGCTTCAGTCTCGGAACACTTGCTTCACTTTGATAGTTTTAATTGGCAACAGAAAGTTAAGCTTTAAATGCAAGGCTTTTGCCTTGGCCTGAATTGTGTTTCATGATGCATTGTATAACTGATAGGTAGTTATATCAAATGCACAACAGGGTATCTGTGAGAAGGAGATAACAAAAAAAAATATCTGCTGTGCAATGTAATTTCTTTGGATAATTGTTATCGTCAATGGAACTGTTTTAAGATTTGATGTGGGCTGTATGCAGGTGGTCGAATTGATAAACAAGGCTGCATTGGTGACTCTTGAAGGCAAGAAAGTACCTCTACTCCGACAGGTGGGTGAAGCTTGCGAGGATGCTGCGAGCTCATCTCATTCCGAAAAGTATTCCAAAACGCTTACTCGAGGAAGGGATTTAGATAGTGCGAGACCTTCACATGGCAACATTTTTGAAGGTCCATCTGGCAGAAAATGTAAGCCAGAATATATGGTCTCGCTTTTACCCTCCTTGAAGGTCTTTCGTCAACCAGCTTGATTTTATTGATAATTCCGTCGTGCCATGGTAATTTACCTGAGATGAGCTCAGCTTACATACGCTTAGAGCCTTCATCTGGAGGTTAATGCACACCTGATGGCTCAATTTTGGAACTTTGAGAACGGAGCTGCACCGGTAAGGGGGTTCGGTAAAACTCACCCGTAAGCCTTCTGGAGAAACGTAAAAAGGGCCCTGTAAGCCTCGTCTCACCTGCCTGTGCTTCCTCACCTTTGCCAGCTGTGTGCTTAATCCTCCTGTTATCCTTTCACTGCAGCTCCATATACAGAGTACAGTAGTTTCATCAACATGGTGGTTTAATGGGCAACCAGATTCATTGGTGTAATGTTTGAGCATCCGTTCTGAGTCCGGAAGGTCAGTGGTTCTAACCCCGGCCATGTCGTACCAAAGACTTTTGACTTGACCATCTTCAATCCTGTTTTGGTTGCTCTGGACCAGGAAAGTCTCAATCTTGTATTATAGATTGTCCATCTACTGCAGACATTGCTGGTTGTTGATCAGCCCCCTTTCATCGATCTGACAGTGCTCCCTAGGGATCTGTTATTTGTCCACTATTGTCTTCTCTTTATTTTCATCCATTTGGTAAAATTTTACAGAATTTCAAAATCATCTTTCATTATTTTGCTGATGATACCCAGATCTGCTTGGCGAGTCAACATGATTGTGTGTTCTCTTCCACACTTAATTCCTGTCATTCCACAATTGAAGCATTGATGTCCATCATGAACTTTTGCAAATTCAGTGACTGTTACGACTAACATTCTGATTCTTGGCTATTCCTCTGATCGTAAAATGGATCCAATGTCAAAACGTCTGTTCACCACCATCCCAGGTCATCCCCCATCTGCACCCATAGTGTTTTTTGCACTCATTAACACTCCTTAAGTTTAACACACAGAGATAGGCATCTCTGCATCTCTTCTTCTTCTTCTTTCGGCTGCTCCCTTTAGGGGTCGCCACAGCGGATCATCCGTTATGATCCGCATAGTGATTTGTTACTTGTTTTACACCGGATGCCCTTCCTGACGCAACCCTGGTCACCTCTTGCGACACAGGGATCTGGTACACCTATTTTAACTGGGGTATACACCGGCCCAGTACACTGGTACTCATTTCGCCGACCTCGGAAGGATGACAGGCTGAATCAACCCCCTGGTGTATTAATTCAGTGGCCCAACGGGGCTTGTACTCGGGACCTTTTGGATCCCAAGCCGCTGCCCTAACCACTGCGCCAACACCAGGCTTAGATAGGCATCTCTGCATGAGGATCACTAATTGGCGAAGAGTCAGAGATTCGTGGATCAACTTTCAGTTTGGAAAAGCCAGAAATTACTTTAAAGCACAGCTTGTAGGAAAAACATGCATCTTGTTCAAGTCATTGTTGATTGGTTGATCGATGGGATGGAAGGGGAGTGGGGATGGGGGGAGTGAAGTTGGTAATATGTTTATGACTGTCTTTATATGACACAATATGGATTTAAGGAGTATATTGCAAAGAGGATGTGTGGGTTTAAGGGGAAGAGAGTGAAAAGAAGTGAGGGATGTGGAAAAGTGAGAAGATGAGGAGTTAGGAAAGGAAGATTAAAAGCTTTTTGGAGCATACAAGAGGTGGAGGAAATGGAGTGAAGAAGGGGAGGGTGAAGTCTGAAGTTGTTCAGGATAGTTGAGACAAATATAAATTTAGAAATTGGAAATATTAACTGAGGCTGAAGCCCAAGGTCTGTTGCTGTCACATCGCAGGCAGGTCAGTCTGTTTTTGACTGTCTCTTCTCAGATATTTCTCTCTCTCTCTCTACTCTCTCAGTCTTTCAACCCTCCCCAGCAACTAAGATGCATGCATGATTCCAGTAATTCCCTCCTGGTTAAACTTCCAAAATCCAGGCTGACTCTTTAATTCCTCGATTCTCATGTACATGAAACCACCTTCCAAAGGCTGTTCTTTCTGTCTCACCCTTTGCTCCAGGGCTTCAAGCAAGCAGTGCACCACCATCTCTTGTCAATTCCTTCTCCTGATCTTTATTACTCCCATTAATCTTTCCAACGCAAATATCTTGCTCTTGTTCGTGTTTCTTCCACTCCTACTCCTCTTTTTCTGTTCATTAATTCCCTTGATGTTTGTCCCACTGTCATATCTATCTTGCTCTTCTATGAGCCTTGTTCCTGTCAAAAAAACAACTAGAACGGCCACTCTGTGAAGTGCATACCTCCACCAAGCTGATTAGTTTATGTTTTGTATCCCACTGATAGGTCGGATGAGGATTCGGACCTTAAATAAAATTTAATTGCCTTGTTCTTGTCACCAAATCAACTCATCCATGAAGTTTCATCCTAATCCATCCATAACTTTTTGAGACATTGTGCTATATATCGTTTTAGCCCCATCTCTCGATGGTGAAAAATTATCGGATCCAGTTTTGGATCTTCACCAAAATCGAATCATTTGTTCCTTGTTACATACCCAACCTGTCCACCGAGTTTCGTCTGAATCCTTTCACAACTTTTTCAGAAATCCTGCTATATGTCGTTTTTGGCCCTATCTCTAAATACGTGAAACGTCACTTAAAAATTCTTGGATTCGGATCTTCACCAAAATCTAACCATTTCGTCCATGTCACATACCCAAGTTCTCCACCAAATTCCATCTGAATCCGTCCACAGCTTTTTGAGATATCCTGTTCGCAGACAGACAGGGGTGAAAACATAACCTCTGTCCACCTTTGGTGGTGGAGGAAACAACAACTGCATTTTATCAATTGCAAGGCTTCATATTGAATCCATTCAAAATGACCCAACTTATGTAATAGTATCAAGTGAAAAACTTTATGCATTGCTCGTTAATGCTTCATTTAGAATGACAGCTTTTCCTAACTTGGGATTTTTTTGTGTAATTCTTCAGATGGTGACACCATTGCATTGGGGTCATAATGAAATTAAGTGAAATGTCTGTGTGCTGACCCTGTTCAGGTGCAAGAACTTATCCTGAACAAGGAGCCAGCTTTGCTTGATAACTTCTTGGACGTGAGTCTTAACTTTGCATCAATCACTATTGAATACTCAAGAGTTCAAGGAACACACCGCACAGCGTCACTTCAAGTTTAATAAAATAATGATTTTTTACGATCGTTAAATAAAATCCAAAAGTTTAGTGCTATTGCAGCAGTACCAGACACCACCCTTAAACATCACCACATTTGAACCATAATTTAAATTGGAGTACAGGTACTCCAAAACTGGAGGTTGAGAGAACAGAGTGTAGCTTCTGTGGGCAGGCTGTATGGAATAAATGAATTTGGAAGTATTACGACGAGTGATTTGTGCTTTACAGTGTTCAAGTACAAAACTCAATTGAAATAAAATAAAGATTGTAAAAGTTGTAGAAATAAATTACTTCGGGGTTTTACCGCCATTTTCTGCAGCGTCTATTCCATCACCTTATCTAATATGTTGCATCAATTATTCATGCTTGTTGTATGTGTCCATTATGACATCCTGAAAAACAACAAGTTTTGCGTTTAGAATGATTTTTGATTTTGACTGCCAAGCAGGCAGACAGAGTAAAAAATTTTCAAAAATCACACCCATGTCCGAAGGAAGCGGTTCAGTTTGGCATTTTTAATATGAAATAGGCAAAGCCGAGAACCAAACAAAACCATTTAGATTTACTATTTTAGAACCCTTTAGAATTAACCTTCAGCATTAACCTCTAGAATTGCACTTTAGACCCCTTTAGAATAAAACATGGTGGGTTAGGTTGTTATTCTTCATTTTTGATGGACGGATGGAAGGACATACCCAAATATTGAAGCGCCTTCACCGCTTAAAAATTATTTCACTGCTCTCTGCGCACGTGTGATCGGGCATTACAAATTTTGAGCCAAGATACGGCAAAACAAAAGACTTGTCTTCCTATTAATGTTCTAATTTGTGTTCAAAATGTAACATTCGATTTCAATAAGTTGTTCCTTGATCACAAAACCGATGGACAGACAGGCAGACATAAACCAATTGCTTAACCCTGCTTTCCACTTCATGTGCGCAAGGTAATAAAGCCAATAGTTGTGCAAAAAAATTGAAAGCACTTCATTTGTACCAGAGCAGTATAATTTCACTGTTTACTGCAAACTTGTTCAAAGTGCCCTTTCACTATGTTGTGGTATATATTTTTTCACGTGGAATTTGCAAACCCGGGTGGATATAAATGAAATTGTTTCCACTGCATAGGCTTAGCATTTATCCAATTAATTGGTCACCGAGAACAAATCATATGAATATGATATTTGATTGGCTTTATCTGAGACATGACTTAGTGTCTGTGATTACTTGTATTCTTTTTCATTTTTTTGTGCAGGAGATGATTGCATTCCAAAATGATCGATTTCTGGAAGTACGAAAATTTGTCATTGGCTTTATTGAAGAGGCCTGGTAAGTTCATTTTTTCAATGAAATTAATTATTTATATTTTTTATCTTAGTACATATTATATATTGTGAACCATGGTGTCTGTTCGTGCATTCATCTGTCTCCTACTTACGGTGGCCACTTCCCGCACTGCATTTGAAAAGCTGCGCATGCAGGCAAAGCTCAACATCCAGTTTTTTTATTATCCCTTAAAATCAACATGAACATCTGGATTAAAGTAGATTTAATACAGATCTTCATGGAGTAACACACAATTTAAAATTGCTATATTTTGCCCTCTTTATTATTATTATTTTTTTTTGATAAATCCAACCCCGCCGCCGCCTGACAATTTGACAAACCCGCCGCCCGATGTACCACCATTTTGCGGTGGTTGGTATAAGTAGCTTAGAGCTTTGGTTCTGAGCGAAACCAAGAGTGCAACACAATTAACCTTTTTAATTGAGATTAAATTAAACTTTTCCTGTCACTGGGGATGGTTATTTCTGCTTTCTTTTCCCATCAATGGGCACAGGTACTTTTGCTTGTTTTTCCCATCACTGGGGACGGGTACTTTTGCTCGTATATACATACATACATACATACATACATACACATATAAACATAACAATGGTTCCATTTATATATTGTCGGACCCCACCATTTGCAGACTCCGTTTCCACCCAGTTTTTAAAATGCAACCTGCTTCGACATTCACAGCTCTGTGCTTCACCTATTCATGGTTTTCGACAGGCAAAAAAAAATCTTCCATGAGCCACGCACATAAAACGGTTCCAAAACATACTGTTGCAGTTCTGCAAAACTGCATGCCCCGAAAGCAATGGCACCCGGCATTCAGTGATCCCCAGGCAGTTATTTTGTTAGTCTTCGTGCAGTTAGATCTTCCCTTCATGTCTTGTGGGTTAACGGGACGAAGTGCATTGCGTGGGTCTAATAGCTAGGTCTATTAACTATATCTCTATCTTCTATTCTGATTTCTATTCCAACCCTTTCCTTTTAGCCATGGTACAAATGAAGCAAGCAAGCACACACACCACGATCTGAATAGCAAGCACACACACCACAATCTGAATAGCAAACACATCACGCAGCCTTCCGAGAGAGAATCAACACAAGAACAAACACTGCACAACACACGCATGGCGCACCAATTTCCAATGGAATCTCACCTTGCTCACCCCTCGCTCACCAAACACTCACCACCTTGACCACCAACACCTCCCGCACATGGGAAAAATACTCCTGCACCTCTTCGTACCTCTGTATCGATACAATTCGCCACTAAACAGAGGCGTGCAGCATGGCTCAGGGTACTCGGACCGTGTGATGCGGGGACAAGCAACGGACGTTAGTAGCACCAACCACATCTCGCCAGGGGTGACCCGGGTGGGCACGCAGGATTGTTATGACCCTCGCCCAGTCGCCAGAACATGGCAAGATGGGCGGAGATTGGGGGGTGGGGTGGGGGGGGTCGCGGGAAGAGCAATCTGGGAATTTGGTACAGGAGCTCCGGGCCGTGTCACACCGGATGTGCAAATGAGACTGCTTCCGGCCCCGGGAGCCTGGTAGGGCGTGGCTGGAGCCGATGGGGCCTAAAAGAGAAGTGGGATTCGGGTCACAGCGCGTTGCTTTGGGTCGTCACCCCACCCTTCATCCGGGACTTATAAAAGGCAGATCGCAGAGCCGCTGGCTCTCTTCTTCGCCCTCTTCTTCACTGCCACTTGTTGCCTCTGCCCGTCGCTGGCTCCTCGTTAACTCTGCCTGTCGCTGGCTCCTCGTTGTCTCTGCCCGTCACTGGCTCTTCATTGCCTCTGCCCGTCGCTGGCTCTTCATTGCCTCTGCCCGTCGCTGGCTCTTTGTTGCCTCTGCCCGTCGCTGGCTCTTCGTTGCCTCTGCCCGTCACTGGCTCTTCGTTGCCTCTGCCCGTCGCTGGCTCTTCGTTGCCTCTGCCTATTCCGCTGCCACGAGCCCCAGCAAAGTGACTAAGACTAAGACAATGCACCAACTTTCGAGGTGGGAACGCTCAAGCGGAGCGTCCCACGGGGGTACACTCTACTCTCACAGACCGATGCATGACTGAGGAATCTGTTGCCTCACGCATCTTCTCTCCTCTCTCTCTTTCAACCCCTCTATCTCATCCCCTTTGGACGCACAAAGGAGCATCCTACTGATTCGCAATCACAGTTTCCTCTGGCATGACACTGCACCCCCCATATTGCACTTCAACACAGCTCCCACTCCCACACCTTAGACATGATCTTATCGCCTCGCATGCCAAAGAGCTCACCGAGGAGGAGTTTGTTTCCAATAACAAGTTTTCCGAGTAGGAGGATTTGGAGGAGGAAGTGGGCAGTGATGAGGAGGAAGAGTTATCGAGGTCCAACTTCACAGTCAACTTTCTGGGTGAGATGCTGCAGGACATGGAGTCAATGACCGCGAGGCTGCAAGATTCCGATCCGTCATGGAGCGTTACCTCAAGTTCAAGAGGGAGTTGGATGACGTGATGCTCCCATACAAGATTATGTGCAGTGCAGTAATCTTCATCCTGATGAAGCAGCATTTACATCGAAGGAGAGAAGAGAGGAAGGAGCTACATCGAAACTTGTGGCAATCTGCTCGGCAGCTCACGATTTTTTTTCCGCTTTGGTTCCTCCACCTCAAGGCACTGTCACACCTTGACGATTTAGCCAGCAATGGCAACGTATAAAGTGCATATAAAACGTTGGCGTATGCTGAAATTTTGATGTTTTTTTTTAAAGTTTTGGTCGTATTCATAACGTGTTGGTCGTATGCATAACATATTAGTAACGGACATAGAACGTTTCGTTGTCTTTTGATAACTTATACCAACGAATGCTTAGCCTGTTGTCGGCGTTCACAACCTATGCCCAACGATAGTTTAACTTAGGCATAGCGCGCTGCACGTATCGCCGACGAACTCGTGGCGTAGCCTGTTAAAAACCTGCCGCACGCCGATTTAAATCATAACCACCTGAGAATTGGAAGTGTCAACCACGCAGTCACACCTTGACGATTTAGCCAACGTATGCCGACCTATTAAAAATGTGTCTAAAACGCTGGCACATGTCGAATACGGTATGGGTAAGTTGTGTATACGTTAAGAGCACGCTGAAAAACGATGAAGTACGCTGTCATATTTCGTGGTACGTTTAGTACGTCGTGAAATTTCAAGCATGCTGAAAATTTTACGACGTACTCGCCGTATGGCTCACACATTCTGCTACGCTGGGAATAAGTTGTCGGCACGATATGCGATCGTTGACACACGTCGACACAAGTTCCTTGTAAGTTACTCATAAGTCGAAACACGTCGAGGTAATGTTTAACATACCCGAAACATTTTCTCCGTCAAGGCACATTTTCTTTTTTTTTCTCCTTAACTCTATGAAGGCACATGATGAAATATCTGAAGTTGTTGTTTTTAAAAAAAAAATCACATCGACGTCGATGTGACAATATCCTCAAACAGAAAAATATTCACAGAGGAGGAACTAAGAATAAGACATGAGCAAACTGAAGAGGCAATCGGACGTGACGTAACGGCATGTGACGAAATATCGGAAGTTATTGTTGTTTTTTATTTTTTAAACTGCCAATACGCCATTATACGGTAGCTGTAAATTAGAAACACGTTCAGTAAGTTCTGTGGTCGTCCGGAAGACGTCAATCAAATACGTTGACATAGTCAATATGCAATGGAGGTACGTTACACATAGGTTCAAAGCACGTTACTCATAGGTTAGAAATAAGTTTTGGGTACGCTAAGCATTACCTCGACGTGTTTTGACTTATGAGTAACTTACAAGTAACATGCCTTGACGTGTGTCAACGATCGCATAGCGTGCCTTGACGTGTGTCAACGATCGTGTATCGTGCCTACACCACGTTACTCATAGGTTATAAATAAGTTTCGGGTACGCTAATAATTACCTCGACGTGCTTCGACTTGTGAGTAACTTACAAGTAATGTGTGTCGACGTGTGTCAACGATCGCATTACGTGCCTACAACTTATGGCCAGCGTAGCGGAACGTGTGAGTCATACGCTGGCACACGTCGTAAAATTTCAAGCATGCTAAAATTTGAGGACAACTGCAAAGTACAACGATGAAAGCCAGCGTACTACAACGTAATGCAGTGTTTTTCAGCGTGCTCTTAACGTATACAAACTTACCCATAACGTATTCGACGTGTGCCGGCGTTTTAGCCCAATTTTGCATACGTCAGGCATACGTTGGCTAAATCGTCAAGGTGTGACAGGGCCTTAAGGAGCATCAGCACCCTCTCCTGCCTATCCTGGGTGTGAGTACAGCTTATTAAATGTGATTAACCAACTGAACGAATAAGCTGTAATGAGTACACTCTGCTGCCTCTCCCACATCCCTTTCAGTGCGCACCTGCACCATCCTCAGAGGACTCCACTAAGTTCACTGTATTTTAAATTATCTTCATCATTTGAAAAGTTGTGTTTCTTGAAAAAAATTAAAATATTAAATAGTACCTGCTGCTGTTTATTTTTTTTTTTTACTATTACAGCACGGTTCGTTCATCACTTTTAATAAACTGTCTTCGCATTCCTTCAATAAACATTGAAAACAGCAGCTGGTGTTGTCGTTTTTTAAGATTATAACTTTTAAAATCTATCCCTGATGAATCAAGAACTGCCAGGAACCTATCCCCCTTTTTCCCATTGAAACAATCCGTGACACTCGCGGCTTTGCCATTCGCGGTATTTTTTGCAGGTCACAAATTGCCGGGAACCTATCCCTCCTTTTTCCACTGAAATAATGCCTCGACATTCGCAGAATTTTCCAGGAATATATCCTCCGCAAATCGTGAGGTCAGACAGGAAATACAATGCTTACAGAAAGACTACACGCCCTTTCAAAAATTTCACCTTTTGTTGCCTTATACTCTGGAATCAAATTGCCTTAAATCAGACATTTTCCACCTTTATTTACATATTGTAACCCACAACTTCCAAGTGAAAAACAAATTCGACAAATTTCAGAAAATTTATTCAAAATGCAAAACCAGAATATCTTGGTTGGATAAGTATCCACCCCGCTGAGTTAATACTTGGTGCAAGCACCTTTGACAGCAAATACAGCTGTGAGTGTTGGGATAGGTCTGTACCAACTTTGCACACCTTGATTGGGCAATATTATAGTTATTGCCACTAAACAGAGGCGTGATGCATGGCTCTGGATACTCGGACCGTGTGATGCGGTTATAGCTTCCTTCTTGCCACCCTTTAGGCCAGACTTGTGGAGTGCTTGGGATATTGTTGTCACATGCATACAGTGATTAGTATTTGCCATGAAGGCATGGAGCTCTTTCAAAGTTGCCAATGGCCTCTTGGTGGCCTTTGATCAGTCTCCTCCTAGCTTTGTCATCCAGTTTGGAGGGGCGACCTTATCTTGGCAGGGTCTTGGTGGTACCATATGCCTTCCACTTCTTAATGATAGTCTTGACTGTGCTCCAAGGGATATTCAAGGGCTTTGAAATATTTTTATACCCATCCCCTCATCTGTGCCTTTCCACAACTTCATCCCGGAGATCTTTTGAAAGCTCCTTGGTGCTTATGGTCGAGTCTTTGTTGTGAAATGCACTGCTGAGCAGAGGAATCTGACAGGAACAGCTGATTTTATTCTGGAATGATCAGAATCACTACAATTTAACACAGGTGTAGGTCAATTAACTTGGTGTGTGATTTTCAAAGTGATTGGTTACACCTGAGCTAATTTACAATTGCTATTCTAAGGGGGTAGACACTTATCCAACCAAGATATTCTAGTTTTGTTATTTTTCATTACTTTTCTGAAATTTGTAGAATTTGTTTTTCATTTGGAAGTTGTGGGTTATGATGTGTAAATAAAGGTGGGAAAAGTTTGATTTAATGCAATTTAATTCCAGGCTCGAAGGCAACAAAAGGTTAAAATTTTGAAAGGGCGTGTGGACTTTCTACAGGTACATAGGAATACACGAGACGACCCATGAACCCGTCGGGTTCCCGTTGTGACAGCTGTTGATAAAAAATCGTTTCAAAAAAAAATAAAAATTAGATAGCTCCAGCGAACTATACCGTTGAGGTTGTTTGCATTGATCAAATTCTCCTGAAGAGGACTTGACTGAATCGGGAATTGATTTTTTTAATATTTTTTTTTCGTTGCTCGATTTGAACGAAACTTGATATTGTGCGTCAATGTGAATAAAAAATGTAGAAAAGAAAGTTGAAGAAATTGTTGTGCGTCATCTTCTCAACACAATTATATTTATTAATGAACATGGGAGTATTAGAGCAAAATAGCAATGTTTATTTTATGCATAAAAATAAATGATTCTTTGTCTATACTAAATGTTTGAGATTTTTAAATAAATCATTTCAAGAAAAAAAAATTAAAAACATAGCTCCAGCGAACGATACCGCTGAGGTTGTTTGCATTGATCAAATTCTCCTGAAGAGTACTTGACTGAATCGGCGATTGATTTTTTAAATAATTTTTTCGTTGCCCGATTTTTAACAAAACTTGATACTGTATACCGCAGGAGAATGGTAAGGTTGGCCGAAATTTTTGCGCTATCGTGTACCGTTTTGGCTGTATTTCGGGAACATACGTGCATACATACATTCAAAATGAGAGTTTTAGTAATATTTAGATAGATGTATGTATATATATATATATATATATATAGATTTAATTATTTATATATAGATGTATA
Organism: Eptatretus burgeri; assembly: GCA_024346535.1. NCBI lineage: Eukaryota > Metazoa > Chordata > Myxini > Myxiniformes > Myxinidae > Eptatretus > Eptatretus burgeri. The sequence continues at coordinate 59,874 of BROF01005210.1, read as the reverse complement.
TGTATATATATATATATATATATATATATATATATATATATATATATATATATATATATATATATATATATATGTACAGTCATGCGCCACTTAACGACGTTCCGGGCAACGACGGATCGCATGTACGACGGATCTGCCAGCTCTGAAAAAAAAAAAAAAATGAAAAAAAAAATGTCGCTGAAAAATTCCTATCGCTGAGTGATGAAGCTGACGTAGCGCTGCCAGTCGTATAAAAATAGCACATACAATTATGTACACTGTACAGTACATAATACCTCATAATGATAATAAACGACAGTGTGGCCCTGTTGTAATGCGATCGTTGAGGTCCATAAAATGTCATCGCGAAAAAAGCAGGGTCATGCTAAATCGGGATTTTTTTTTTTTTTGTATACCTTGGTCGAGGCTCATATGAGAGCTAACACACAACTCACAGCAAGGAGGCATGAGACA